>JAKTTJ010000074.1:0-50591 GCA_030581495.1 Waltiozyma xylosica | reverse complement strand
ATCCACCTTAAGTCTGATTATTGGATTGAGTGAATTTTTTTGGAATTATTGAATTTCATTATATTTAAATGCTGTAGGAAAGCTATTTTTAAATTATTAAAAACAGGATTATTAGGAAAAATCTTTTCACAACCAATCAAGAAGTATTGCTCGTTAAAGAAATCTTGAAGGTCAACGTTTACAATGATCTTGCGGAACAATAGGGGAAATATGGTTTTTCTGGAACAAAAAATATAAATTAATGGAGTGTGTTTTAACGTTCTCGGTCAAACTGCGGATGATAAAGGCTTCATAAATTGGTCAACACTAAGCAACAAGAGTTAATTGTCAATCAACTATCAATACAATGATTTGGGGCAAAGCGCAATATATCCATTGGCTAACGAAAAAATTTTAATAACAGCTTAACGTTATTTAAAAATTTGAAAACTGTAATCTGTTCGGCTTGGGTTTATTTTAAATATTAGAAGTTGTAATAAGTGTTTCATATCTACTTATACGCTCTATGGAAGTGTGTTTCATATAGATTCTTTGAGGCAATTATAAAAGAACTATAAAGGGGTGTGAAATTCCCACCAGGGAAATTTCTTTTTAATATAGTTTTTATAGAAGTACCGACTAATCTTGACATTAAGGTTATCACTAACAACCAATTTAGGATCTTACCTGACTCCTAACTACTACAGAAGTTTTTAAGATTATATTTTTATGAAAAAAAATCAGAAATTTGTTTTTAACTTTAGTAGGTTCTTCGTCGAGTTTAAAAACATTGGATTTTCCTTTGAAATTTTATCGTACAATAAAGACCACAGTGATCAGATTGGTAAGAATCGTTGGATTCTTTGTAAGGAGGTGTGGTCTGGGATATAAATCATTCTTCCGCATCTGATGAGCCGACGCTGGCGCAACTTTGAAAAAAAATGGAACGGTACCATACAGAGAGACATCAATTTAAGTGAGAATCGACACTCCTCTTTGCTCAATATTTAACAATCTGTATCTTTGTTGATTACCATATTATCTTAAAGCCTGTTGTTATTCAAGATGTCGATTGCCAGAAAAAGTATGCCAAAGCAAATCAAATTCTCCACATTATCCCAACTTAGACAGCATGCAAAGGAGATAACTCAACCTGTTCCACAACCAGAGTATAAATTTGGGAAATTATCTAATGACCAAAAGGCATTCCTTGACCGTGTAATCAGAGTTGATCAAGCTGGTGAATTGGGTGCCAACTACATCTATGCCGGCCAACACTTTGTTCTTTCACGCACAACACCACAATTGAAAGATTTGATCCAACATATGTGGGACCAGGAGGTTCACCACCATAATACGTTCAATACACTACAGGCACAGAGACGTGTCAGACCTTCCCTTCTAACGCCTATCTGGAAAGTTGGTGCCTTTGGCTTAGGTGCAGCCACGGCATTGATCTCTAAGGAAGCTGCCATGGCATGTACTGTCGCTGTTGAAACTGTTATCGGTGGTCATTACAACGATCAATTACGCGTTTTAAACTCCAAATTTAATGATATTGAAGTCAAGAAAATTCTAAGCGGTGAAGATGAAACCGGCCTTATCTCTAACGAGTTGAAGGATTTAAAGGATATCATCAAGACCTTCAGAGATGAAGAGTTGGAACACTTGGATACAGCTATTGAACACGATGCTGAATCTGCTGTACCATACTGGTTGATCACTGATGTTATCAAATTAACTTGTAAAGCTGCTATCTTCGCTGCTGAGCGTGTCTAATCTTCGCTATATGTTGTAAATATAAACAAAAGTTACGTCGTTATGGTAGATAATTAAAGATACTGGTCAAATTTGATCTATTTTAACTTGATCCGTAATAATAAATGGCGCATTTATCACAGCTTCTTCTCTGAAACTTTAGAGTTCTAGCGTGCCTCGGAATCCTGAAAATCATTTCGATAACGGTGCCTTTTCCACTATTTTTGCTTTTTGCTTTTTTTGTCCTTCATTTGAATTAAAGATACAGAGCTCGGCTAGGAAGAGCTCAAACAGTCAACCACCAATCCTTAAAATTTTATTTTTTAAGTCTTCAAAAGACGTTCAAGTTTCTATCCTGCAGTGGTTTTTAGATATACAAAACACAGTGAAGCTATTATGTTGAGCTTCAAGACGCAATTCAAAGGGCCTTTTTACTACGATTTACTACCAGGTACAGATCGGAACGTCTTTGACAAATGTGCTTATAATGCTAACCGTTCCTTAATGAATGGTTATTGGGCAAATGAATTTTTAGAAATTGATATTGTTGCCATGAAAGAAAAATTTCTTCCACTACCGAGCAGTTAGAGTTTTAATGATCAAGTACATATATATGACTGTTGCTGTAGTAGCTAGGAGTCAGGTAAGACCCTAAATTGGTTGTTAGCGATAACCTTAATGTCAAGATTAGTCGGTACTTCTAAATAAAAGGTCTATAGAAGTGAGGAGATTGGATCCTGAACAGGATGCATGCTTTTGATACATAATAGTGAAATAGTGTAATAGGTTTAGGCTATTGTGAATAGACTAACCTAGAATAAGATAGATTAGTAATACCTCCATAATCACGTGAGTGCTCTCTTATTACAATGTATTTATTATTTTAAAAATAGCTCTCTTATAAAATTTGCATATAATAAAATTCCATAATTCCAGGAAATTCAGTTAATCCAAAAATCAGACTTTGAGATGGATCCAGTAGATGATCAAGATTGGAGTAAGTTGTTGGTTGTATCTCTTAAATTGTTTTATGAGCAATTGAGGAACAGAAAATTTTGTTGTTGTATCAATTATAACCCCTACCGAAATAAGAATTATTGGCCCATTTTGATTATACCCCCCTAAGTTTCATCTTGATCAAATACGTTGGATACCTTTCAAGTTCTGGTGATCAGCTGAGATGAACTGTGGAAAACTGAATTTATATTCTTAGAAGACCTTTCAGATCCTTCTCAGTTGTTCAACATATTGTTTTAAACATTTCTACGCTTCAAAAGCAGCCAAAGCATCCTTTCTTACTGATTCAACTCCGAATGACAGTAAACGCTTCCTTTGATATCTTCGACTGATCGTTATTACCCATACAATTTCAATAAACCAACTTCTTTCGTAAATTTCCATTGGTGAGTTCTCGACAGGGAAATAGAATAAGTCCAACGATAATGGTGGAGGTGAGGTAGTTTCGTTATAAATGATTGATGACTTCTTCCCGAATAAATTGGGACACCGAACAAAATTGAAAAAGATGTTAAAATTTTTCTTCTTTCTCAAGACAAAAACAATATAATTTGTCATTAGAGTTGGGCTTTTCCGGATCAAAAGTTGCTCGGAAGTGAAATTGGTGATTATAATGTCCCAAATGGAATCGATGTAGTGGCTGGAGAATTCCTGGTAATTGGGTCTGAAGCTTATACAGCTTTGACCAGGTTTGAATCCATTTAGGTTCTTCCATCAACACGTAGACCACATCATCTTCAGCTCTAGCCATCATTGTCTCTCTTCTGATAACTTTTATCTTTTTCTATCCTGGCCAATAAGTTATAGCTTGTATAACCATCTACAACAACAATCCGAGATAGTTTAGTGGCTAGAATCTCCGTTTGTCGCATGGTGGACCGGGGTTCGATTCCCCGTCTCGGAGTTTAAATTTTTGATTTTTGTTGAGCACTTCTCATGATGTCAAGATATGTTTGGTTGACGCATGTTGAAATAGGCTTCCAAGCTCTTTACTTTATATCAAATATGATCACGTTCTTTTCCAATTAACTGAAGAATGTTAGACCCAATAACACAAAAAATCCAATTTTCTTCATTTTCTTTTTATATATTTGATGAATTATACCTCAGAATGCTATCTCAAAGGTCACCAACCCAAAGAATCCCCATGGAAAATAATTTTTCACTTTGCAATTTCAGTTTAAATCTTCAATTATATTGTAATCTGACTAACGCTCGATCGAAAGTATTCCTAAACGTATAGTCACTTTACATTAGAGTGTTGTATTAAATAATATGATCCCCAAAACTCAGCAAATTAACCATATATATGTATCAAAGATTTTAAGATTCCCGCAATATTAATGATTGTCCTTTCTGCTTATCTTTTCCCCCTTCGAAATTCTTCACTCATCCTGCTTTTTTCCCTTCGCCCTCAATCAATTCCGACATTTGTTCGCTCGTGCCACTAAACTATCTCGGAGAGGATAACACAAATATTTGTCCCGTTCACCCATTTTTTCCAAATCCCAAGAGGGTTGAGGCTGCGAGATGCTTCTCGGGTTTGTAAGCTTTTGATACTGCTCGGGTGCTGTTTTTTTCAGGTGCAGGATCAGGCGAGACAGCTTAAAAACTTATACGAGATCCCGCATACACTCGATACAGGGACAATCAGGTGCATTTCCGGAAATTTGCTAATTTCTTTTCTCTTGATGAATATTGAGAAGGACAAAGGACAAAATTATTCAGAATTACTTTGTCCTGAATAATTTTGTCTGTATGGTTTAAGGTGCACTTAGTGCGTTTTACAGACAAAACATGATAGACTAAGGTCGATAATTACAAAACGACTACATAAGATATTTCCACAACAATTCGCTAATTTTACTCATTTATTTGCTTCTTCTTAATCATTCATCATCACTATCTAATGTTAAATCAATGACAATTGGGGAAGGTTTCTTTGTAACATGTTGTTCACGATGACCATATCCATCTCCGTGATCAGTCGGCAAAGCCCTTTTAGCGTTATTATTATTATTATTATTATTATTATTATTATTATTAGTGTTGTTAGGCACATAGTAGCTTGAGTGACTAGTGTTCCTGTTGTGTTGGTTATGATTATTGCTATGATTTTGGTTATAGTTATGCGACTGATTATAGCGTTGTGGAGGATGGAAGATATTTGGTCTCATTCTATTATGCGAAAGATGAGGTGGAGGTGCCAGATATTTTGGCTGTTGATACACCTTGTTCTGTTGCAGGTCGTTGAAGAGGGAGTTATTGTGAGAATTGTTATGAGAATGAGAGTAAGGAGGTGGAACAGGAGGTCTATTATTATTGTCCTGGTTGTCTGGTCTTGGATTATTGTTATTGTTCCAGTTGTTACTATGTGCCAATTTGGAGACATTATTATCCAAGTAGACAGCGTTGTCAATTTCTGCAGGCGGTGTAACAACAGGCGGAGAGCCATTGACAAGTGGAGGAGATATACTGACAACAGCAGAACTTTCGGCTGTATTGGATTTGTCTCTCTGAGAATTCAAGATCGGCGACACTCTGTTCTGATCACTAGCAACATGTTGGTTGCTACTATAATTGGCAGAAACAGATCTTTTCAGCTTCTGCGTTAATTCTTGGACTTGGTTTAACTGGGACTCACTGCCATTCATTAAGGAAAACGACCTAATCAAGTTGCTCTTAGAATTTGGCGGCAGAGAAATAATAGCAGATGGAACTGAACTTACATTATTGTCGTTGATATTTAAACCTTTATTGTCCGAAGTGAATAGATTGGTAGAATTGTGTGGCAAGGGCTGGAAGTAGTTCAAGTTTGGAGAGTTTGAAACAGAAGGATTTGTCGAAGACGAAGTACCGGGGAATAAAGAAGACTTTGAAGCACTAATAGTACAATGAGGTGGAGGAACAGGAGGTGGGGCACTATTACTGGAAGATAAATCATTACTAGAGTTTCTGACAGCAACAGGAATATTATCCAATTCAGCCAACTCTCTCAACATTTCCGGACTCATAGTATCTGTCACCTTGGCACTGAGAATAGGTGGAGCTGCAGAGACCATTGGCAGTGGCGCTTGTATAGCTGAAGTGTTGGTTTGTGGAGTTGATGACTCGATCTGAGAGTTGACACTCAATGACGCCAGTTTGGACAAACCTGGAGATTCCGTAGTACCGTTGGAGGTCAAAGTCATGCTTCTGTCAGCAACTGGAGTTCCTGCATCGGTCATAGATACGTCAGCTGCGAGTGGAGTGTCTTGTTCCGTAGCAGAAGTGGTAGTAGTTGTTAGAGTAGCTGCTGTAGCACTTAAAACTAATGATGCTGCTTTTTGCGTATCTGTGGTGTTTTGGATAGTTTGCTCATCGACCCTCTTTGAAGTAGATTGAACAGTTTCTGATGTTACTGGTGCAGCTTGTGAAATTATTGATGAGCCGGTAACAAGTGGAGGTGGAGGTGGTGGCAATGTTGTTTCAGTGGTGCTAGGTGTAGCGTTATCCGAAGAAATAGAGGAAATTGAGTTATTATTTGAAGAGATAGACGGGAATTTTGGTGGAGGTGGTTTATCAAGTGGATTTGAGTTGAAGGTAGGCAAAGTCTTTGGCTGTTGTTGATTCAATAATCTATCAGCGTGTGGCAATAATGGATTGATTGCTTTTCTGCCATTTACATTTATTGGAATATGTGTTGTTGTCGTTGTTGTCGTTGTCGTTATTGCTTGTTGAGCTTCCTTTTCTCGTTCTTGTTCTGGAAGAATGTTTACATTATTGTCTATTGTATTGGGGCTTGTATTTTCCATGTCACCTGCTATTGGTGTGTCATCATGTGCAGAGAAAAAATCTTCTATTGTTGTATCATCTGATGGAGTAGTATTCTGCTTTTTACAGCCCGGGAGCAGCTGGTGGTCTTGTTGTAGTAGTAGTAGTAGTTGTTGTTGTTGTTGTTGTTGTTGTTGTTGTTGTTGTTGTTGTTGTTGTTGTTGTTGTTGTTGTTGTTGTTGTTGTTCTAGTACAACTGAAGGCCCAGGTGCATCTGTAACTTCAACATAAGCATCAAAATCTTCCAATATAACAGCAGCCTCTGAGGAAGATCCAGATCCAGATCCTTGATTGGAAGTACCATCTGTCTGTTGAACTTCTTCTTCTTCACTATCACTATCCAAGTTAATAACCTCAGGTTCTGCTGATTTCTTACCAAGGGCTTGTTGATGCTCCCCATCACTATCACTATCGTCTTCGTCAGATTCAATGACTGGATTCCAGCCGCCGTTGGCTTCTAGTTCAACACTCTCAACATTACTGTCAGTGGCCTTGATAATGTCAAGAACATAATCACTTATGACAAGTTCTTGCAAAGTGACCTTTTGATGACAGATAGGACAGGCCCAAGTTGGAATTTGTTCCTGGAGTTGAATGAATGAAAGAGCATCAAAACACGTCAAGTGCTTACAGAATATCGTCTTTGCTGGATATTTCATCTTTGTGTATGATAATGGACACTTCAAAGAAAGAACAGATGACATCTCCTGAATTTCCTCTTCATCTTCGTCTTGGTTATTGAATTCAGCCATTGTAGTTTCAGTTGGAATATGAGGGTTGGCTAGTATTTGATGGAGAATGACTTCGGGAGTTTTTGTTTCCACAATATAGGAGAAGTACATATAATCGACTGTTGTGAATGCATAAACTAATTCCAAAAAGTTATCTTCTCCTGGAGTGTTTTTAATGTAAGGGGTTAAATCAGCAGGTTTGGCAGTGCCTGGTTTGTTCTTGACACCTTTCACATTATCTTGTATTAGAGTACCGTTGAAGCTAATTTCTAAAGGAGCTGGGAATTCCACATCAACATGTTCATTCAGATCAGTTCGTTTCCCACAGAGCAAAAAAAGCTTCTTGTTTGGATCGTTCTTCAACTGTTGTAGCATACTTTCTTCGACTTTAAACTTGACATTACTGGTACCTCTACCCTTTTCAGCTCTATGACAATAACCAGCGTGTGGTTGCGCTAGTTTGACTAGATTGAAGAAAGGGTTGGGTTGGAAGAAAAGCCAAGGCTTCCTGGATGCCTTTGAGTTCCCACCATTTTTCTCTAGATCGTCGTATTTGTGCATGTAATTGTCAATATTCAGATCAGTAACATGACGAGCTGCATCAGCCACTAGATCTCTTACTGCAAACAGCCTAGCGTGTGAATTGATTTCACTCAACCGTAGTATAAAACGTCTCACACGATCGTTGATATCCGCTTTACGACCTGTTTGGGAAATGGAAAGTCCTTTAGCAACAGCCTTTAGTTGTGGGACTTTAAATGCATTTAGATTAGCTAGGATCCTCTGATTTAGAAGATAGGTTAGTGTCCATTTCTTATCAAATAATATCAATTGTTGTCAACCTCAGATCTACAACATTACGTTTGTGATGGCAAAACTTACATCATATTCCTCTTGAGGAAACACATTCGGGCCTTTGTTCATTTTGTGGGTGCAGGCGGTGATATTTACAATGCCCAATAGACTAGGCTGGCAAAATCTTGGCTGATATGATAATTTCAAAGACCTATTATACCTAATTTTGAACTTTTTTTTGATTGCCCTTCAGCGGGTTCTCTCCATTTCGCTTCCTGCTTAATTTGGCGTAAAAGCGCCGAATTACAATTTGAAAAACGAAATTTCGTGAATTCGGTTTTCGCGTGAGCCAGTCATTCAGACTTTGGGAGCCCTCAATACAAAGCATGTGACCCAGAGTTACATATATTAGTTACATTGCTTAATTTGTCGTTTGAATTCATTTAAAAAAAGTTCAAAATTTTATGTTTAGGTAAACTATTTAACTATTATTTATAAGTTTAGATGAATTTTCAAAACATAAGTCATAACAATTGGCAAAGTGATCAACAACACAGGATACTGAATCATTAGAAACACTGCCAAACAATCCATTTGAACATGGTCACCCACAAGAGGTGTATAGAAAGCAGTGAAATAAACCTGAGCCGTGGCACTAGGGACACTCCAACTTAAAATTAAGACGAATTTCTCAATATTAGAGCGGATAAGATCACTTTTAGCCAAACCCTTGACATAAAGAACACCAAGTACAGGCATTAAAACAAGCCTCATTAAAGTGAAAACACATGCAGAAAATAGGAACTTCCATGTGATTGCACCTGCTTTCAATCTAGCAATCATTCCTCCTAGTAAAACAATCCCGATAGGAACTGCAGCTTGCCCAACGTAGTTAGTGAAGTCCATAATGACACTCAATGGTGGTAAATTATCAGGGGCATCTCTAATCTTAATAGAGTTATGAACAAAAAGACAACGAAGCCATGGGATCATAGCGACAGTCAATGAAATTACCAGAACAACACTTGGAATTCTTTTGAAATTCACAACAACGTACCTCAACCAACCTATTTTGTACTTCTTGATAAAGAAATCAGTCTTTGTTGGAGGTTTCGTATGCTCAACAATAGTGACACTTCCATTATCCGTTTCAATGACTTCGTCAACTGCATCTCTATTGAGACCAATTTCCTGAGCGACAGAGATAGTCCTTGCCAATTCGTTAATATCCTGATGGTGATTAAGGACACCAGCTTCACTGTATTCATTGATCACTGTTTCAATGTCTTGTGCATGGTATGGTTCGAAGTGATGTGGGATTCTTTTTGAGCGTGTAGAGTAGAAGGTCTCATGAGATCTAATTGATGCTGTTCTTGAGAGTGGAGATGTAGCTTTGATAGAGTGATGTGCCATATTTTGGGGTGGATCGAAGCTTGTAGATTCATCAACGTGTGTGGCAATGTTGGTCTCCTTATTTGCAACACTGGATATATTGTACAAAGATCCAGAGACATCACTTTTCATTCCAGAGGTTGTGGTACTGGAATTGGAAGTCCCATCGCTTTCGATGACCTTTTCATTGTCTTGGCTTTTCTTCTCTCTGAAGTCTAAACCAACGACTTGGAAGACACCACAGTTCATTAACAATAACTGTTGAACTGCCAAGAAGATAACACTAATGGTGACCCCTTCGTCAACTTCACTAGGCTGAAAAACAAGACCACCACCTAAACTTTGAACATAAGCGATTGGTAAATCGGAAATGTTACAAAAGATACCGGCAAATATCAACCCGAATTTCCATTTCTTTGGAACACCAGGTAGAACCAATCCCAAGAGTGTTGCCAATAACCCACCAACACCAAAAATGACAAGGCCCGACATAACAATAACACCAATTTCTTTAATTTTGGATCCGGACAAATTATTCACAATCTTATTAAACGTCAAACATGGTAAAACGAGGTTAACTAAAGTGTTGGAAATACCACGAGAAGTTTCCATGGACATCAAGTCGAGTTTCACCGATAAAAAGCCAATCACACCAACCAAGTAAACCTTGATGATAGGCTTAATGGCAACATAAATGGCTTGTCCAAGCTCTAAAGATTCTGTCATCGCGAGGATTTATTTTAGTCTATTGTTTGACTTATAACCAATCCAAGGTTCCAATATAAAGATAGTACGAGAGAACAAAAAGCCCAACTTTTATGGACTTTTTTATGATATCTTTTTTTTGGATTCTCTGATCAGCTCTCGAACTAATAGTAGAAAATCGATGAAATCGATAACTGTACAGGTTGATAGTTGTAATATAAAGGGAAATACCACGGGTGCGAGGCACTAAATAGACTGTATATCAGTGCCGTAATTTGGGATATACTCCTTGTTTTAACACCTCTGAATGCCGAACCTGCATGAAATAAATGTATGACAACGACCTTGGTTACTTTGATTCAATTAAGTAGGTGAATTTCAAGCTGGTGACGCTGGATCAAAGTATTAAATGCGGGGGTTCAGGATGAATAAGTACGGGGTCATTATTTCATATCCACCCTTAAACTGATCTTGATTCGAGCTATATCCGACAGAGCAGCAGAACATATGAAATCAAATTATGTCATTCAAAACAAGGAAAGCTTGGCCCATCTTTTATTATCATTTAAGGATCGCTTAAAACACCTTAAACAGAATTCGTTATTGATTCTGGTAGCTTTTTCGTAGGTTTTGTTGCCTTTTCTCCAATTTCCCAGAGACGGATGTTATCCCGAAACGCCGAACGAGAATCGACGCCGATCCTGGATGGGTGAATACATCAAAATAACAATTATAATTACTTATACAATATTTTTAATTATAGAACAAGATTTTAAACACATGTATAATAGTACACAACAAACTGAAAAGCCTATAATATTATTGATCTTAAGAGAACGAGGAAGCTCATGGAAGTTAGAAATTTGTTTCGACAAAAGTGCCTTCTCTTAACAAAAATTTAGCTGTATTAGGCAAAATTTCAACCTGGAATTCATCATAGCTATATCTTTCACCATCAATACTCAAGCACCTGTTCTTCATGCCCTTTGGTACCAGTCTGTACGCTAAAACTTTGGAATGTCTAATTTCCGGAGCATGAACATGTGTACCTTTATCAAGAGATAGCAATATTGGAGCTTGTCTGGAGATTGGAGTACGCGAGTCCAACATGATCAAATCAATAGTACCATCGTTAGGCAGGGCAGCTGGGAAGAAATTGACATCTTTAGAGATGTATGGCATTTTACCAGTGTAGAAAATACCAATGTTATCTGCTAGATCTTCATCCACCTTTTCCCAATCTTCAGGAACAGGTGCGCTGGCATCATATTTCAAATGGAAATTTGATTCTTTAATCTGTTCTTGAGACAACGCTAGTTCTTGAGAAGAAGCGTTGTCAGAAGAGAGAGTAATGTTAACTTGTGAATCGTAGTGCTTTCTCAAGTCATCTTTGGATTTTGCAGCATATTTGATGTAGATATCACATGGATACTTTGCCCTAGAGAAGACTTTATAGCAGACACCCAAGTCGAATCTAAAAGCACCGAGGAATCTTAAATGTTCTGTATCGATATCACTATCAGCAATAACACCAATAGTCTGGGACAAGAAAGAAACAGTGACATCACCATGTTGTGTCACGGCCATTAAGTCGATGTTGACTGATGTTGCTTTAATGGTTGATAAAGCAGCAGTAGAAGCTTCACCCGTCCAGTGACATGACTCAGACATAGCATTACCCGAACCACAAGGAATTTGAGTGATGGCTAGTTTGCTGAAGGCAAATGCACGATCCTCACGTTTGTATAGACCGTTTATCACCTCATATGGAATACCATCACCAGAAGCACAAGCAATAATATCGTAGTTGGAGATATCGAGATTCCCCATAATATCAATAGCATGTTTGTTATATTGGGTTTCTCTGATTTCAACTTTACATTGGGCAGCATCAAAGATTGGTTTCGCCTTCGTACGGAAGACTTTCAAAGCTTTGCCTTTACCACCATGCGGATTGACTAGTACCAATATGGATTGGTTCGGTTTTGAATCTTTGTAGGCATTTTTGTAAATCTCTTGTACGACATCACCAACTCTAAGTGGATCAATCTGAAGTCTGATGGTCGCAGGAGTGAGTTCATTTTTCTTCTTTTGGGCGTATGTTACTTCAATTAAGGTAGAGGATTCGTAATCCAAATCAGAGTTGACGACAGATATGCTGTCCACGTAGGGACCTAAGTGTGAACTTGTCTCGTTCAAAGGGCTAGATTCATGAACATACTTGGCGCTTAATACGTCGTGGTAAGATATGCTACTTGGATGAGTTGTGACAGTTTCCACAGAAGCGCAACTGCAACAAGAGGAAAACGAAGCATTGCTATTACTGAATAGCTTATACTGGTCCTTTATAGCAATACCATTCTCCGTGAGAATAGCCCTTGGGGCAGCAGTAACCCCAGCGGAAGTAGGCCTGTCTTTCTTCAGGAGACTGATCTTGGATGATTTTGACATAACTGCTATTTTTGTGGATATTGGGCTAACAAAACTCTTAGCCAAACAGTATGAACAAAATTGTGGATTCTGTTGCTTGGTCAACAAATCCTTATGATAACGGTGGATATCGAATTGGGATGTAGACACTGATCTGTGATGTTCGTCGGACCAGTGAAGCTTAGAAATGTAGACAGCAATGACGGAGATATTGTATTTTGTTGGCTTTGTTTTCAGATATATTTCAGAAGACTTTATATCTGATATCTTGGAAGTTCAAGTGTTTTTCGGGAAAATGGGAATTCTCCTTCATCGTAGCCAGTTCTTGTATTGAGAAGACACCTTCCTCCATTATTTGCACTTTTTGTCAGTTCGCGCTACTACAAAAGAGTCTTCGGCGACGCCAAATAGAAATTATAACTACGCGCGATTTCCCTGTTTATATATTATGTAATCAAGATTGTGGCACAAAGCCGATTGTTACTGGATAAGAAATTGTCAATTGGTCAGCTTCGGCTATCTCTTCCCTATTCTGAAAGACCCAAAATCTGTGGTTAATAGAAAACAACCAACAAAGATTCAAATTTTTCCATAAAATAATTTAGAACTCAATATAATTGGCAACATTCCGCAAACCGAAAAACTTGCAAGGCGCACAAAGTTCCAACACAGAATCTCAACTAGATAAACACAGGCTATATACACTCTACTCATTTTAAAGAACACGACTAAACAACATGGATTTCCTTCATACACCCTTAAATTGGTACCAGGCCGAAGATGTCATTAGAAACAACGAACTTGGTAAATTCAAACGATCTTTCGAAGAACTCACAAAGTATCGTCAACATAGAGCCAATCTAAAAAGACAAGGCATACCATCAATCAATAAACTTCTTGCTGATGAATTGGGTTGGGTACAAGTTGATAAGAATTACAAAATCATCTCAAAGGAAAACTTAAAAGCCAAATCCACTAAACTTTTGAATCATTCGGATGACATCAAAATTACAATGAATAGATTTCCATATCACTTTACCAAAGATATCGCACACTTACTTGTCTGGACTAAAATCCCTATATCCAATGATCCTAAATCTCCAATTGGTGATATTTCACCGCAAACAAGACGCACGATAAACAATTACATCACTAAGCTGTTTGTTTCGACGTACGGTATACCACAGGAGAATATCTTATGGTTTAGAAATTGGACAGAGTTGCAAAGCATCAAAGAGTTTAGTCATATTCATGTTTTAATAAAGGCTCTATCACATGAGAAAATTCAAGAGATCCTACAGTTTCCTAATTATCCAACTGCTCTCGAAGAACACCAATCATTGGAGGCATCAGCTCCAAAGCTATAAAGAAATAAGCATGGGACTCCATGATATAGTTGAGATACTCTACACGCAGACGCAATCAATATTGGGACTGAATGATACTTAAATAGATGATCCAGTTTATGGTTATATACATCTATATATAAAAAATGAAAAATAAATATTAGTAAATTTCAAACAGTCAATTACCTTTGATGTTCGAAAAGAAGGTTCAAAAATGCCCGACGTGGGGCTCGAACCCACAGCCTTGAGATTAAGAGTCTCACGCGCTACCGATTGCGCCAGCCAGGCTTTTGTTATCTACAAATTCTGTAGCTCTCAGTAATGATGGGACTATCTAATATTGATGCGGTTCCTCAAAAATTAGTATATCAACCTACAACCTACTCCAATCTTGATCATCTACAGGATCTATCTCAAAGTCTGATTATTATATTAACTGAATTTCCTGAAATTATGGAATTTTTATATACGCAAATTTTATAGGAAAGCTATTTTTGAAGTATTAATATATGATTATACGAGGAAAAAAATAATATATGAGTATACGGGGAAAAAGCAAATTAGAAATTAAGAGATAAAACCAACAACCTAACACAATCTTGATTATTGGATTGAATGAAATATTTGGAATTATTGAATATCATTTTATTTGCAAAACTTTACTGGGAAGCTATGTTAAGTTTATTAAATACACATTTATAGCGATTGAAATTAAAAATATTAGCCAAGTTATTTAAGAATCGGAAAATTTCAGCTACGTCTAGTGCTTATTAAATAACTAAAACTTTTAAAGAGTTGCAAACAAACTGACTAATTAATTGAAAGTTATACAAAGTAGATGATCCCCTGAAGAATGAGGAAACAGATGGTATAGACAAGCCTAGCAAAACAAAAGAAACGTGAAACATGAACTTACACCAATAACGTTCATCAAGTGAACCATAAGGACAGAAACGAAGAAACCAACTAGAAGATTCTGGAGTAAGCATGTACTTACTAAGCATGTGCTGTTTTCAGCATATAGTCTTTATCACAGACATGCGGGCAAACGCAGTTGTCGGCAGACAAACATTTCTACAAAACAACAAGGGGGAATCACAGATTCCAACCACTTCCCTAGTGACAGTAATTTTATTAGCAGTTTCAAATGCAAAATCTTGAGAAGTAATACCACATGTAAATGTTAATAGTTGGTTTCTAATGATGTTTGGCTGCTGCTTAATAAGAGATGATGGTTGCTTTAACGGCCGTACTGATGCATGATGGACACTTTTATCATTTCAGGACATATTAGACATGTGCAGGTTACATCCTGAGTCAATGTGTGAAACTACCACTATATAATAAATTTGTATAATGACGACGGTAGTTAATTTCGTATGAAATTAATCAGGATGACGATCTTTGGTCCTCTTATTATAATCATATGCTTCGGATCACGTGCATTTGAGTCTCTTGGCTGAGATATTTTAGCCCTTAATGTTTGACTGTAAAGAATAAGAGGCCTGAAACCAGCCCTAGATAAAGTAACATAATCTATGATAATATTTGACTAATGTAGTAAAGTATCTAAACTCTATGAATAGGGAAAGGATGCATGATTATTTGTGGACTTCTCTTTTAGCCTCGGGATGGCCTCCAGGTATCGCTCATACCATCTATGCCAACCGTCATATACGATACATGTTCTTCAGATTGAGCATAAAGAATTGTCTCGAGAGAGTCTTGGGATATATAGGCTTCTGGGATGTCTAGTAGTCTGTTATACTGATGTAGTTATAGCAATGATACGGTGGTGGCGCTGTGCTGTACTCAAATAACACTTGATTTCTTAAAATACTATTATACATGTGTTTCGTCGGAAGGTTACTCATGTGGGAACTCTTCTTTATAAAAGGAATTCTTAACTCGATAAAACATTTCACAAACACAATATGAGTTCGGATCCGATTAATCTTATTCAGACTTAATGGTAAGTCACGTATAGTACCAATTTATCCTTGGATTAAAAGGATGCTTTAAATTTATTGTAAATATACGACTTAGGTGAACCTGTTAATATGACTTACTTGAACTTATTGTAAGATTTAGTCTCCGCGGATTAGATATCTTATTAACAACCATATAACTTACTGTATTAAATGAGCGAATTATTGTCTCTTTTTTATATTCCAATAATCCCTCGACTAATCGTTGCTCTCTCTTATGCATGTAACCTCAAAAACATGAAATATCTTTATTACCACAGTCGGTTCTCAATGGCTCATCGTTCATAATCTTGATATGCTTATGTAAGAGTTGTCCCATCTTATATTCTCACATTTACACTGTTCGGGCGTGTGGCGTAGTTGGTAGCGCGTCTGCTTAGCATGCAGAAGGTCTCCGGTTCGACTCCGGACTCGTCCAGTTATTTTTCATTGCAATTATTTTTTAACGCCAGAAAATCAATCTATTCAACTTCTGCCATGATATTAGATCAATTACCGGCTCGTGTTCAGAATAAAACTTTATTAGTGAAACAGGTCTATAATTTCAACCGCCTCTTTTATAAATATAAGCAACACTAAAATATCTTAAGATGTAATATTGATGACCTATTTATCACTTCTACTAGATTTCCCAAAACCCCAACCAGAAATACTCAACCGACTTTTTCTTTTCCCAACGCTACTATTGTTGGTAGCAATAGAAGTAGATCTGACTCTTCCATTTTCACCAGAAGCTCCTCCAACTGAAGAATTCATTGAGATCGCAGCAGATGAAGGACTGAAATTAAGACTATCGGTTCTGTTGCTATTGTCAGTAGCGGTAACTGATGCATTTGAAGGAGAATTGTTGTTGCCGTTGTTGTTGGAATATTTTGATTTCCAGAAGGCAATACCGGATCCATTACCATTACCGCCAACACTGCCACTTCTGTAGGTGTTTATCGTACCATTTGATATCACTGACGATGAATAAGGGGTATAGTTTGTTATAGGAGAGGGAGGGACGATAGACTGTGGATTGTACTCCTTGGAGTATGAAGGTGAAATTGAAGAGGAGGTTTGGTGATTATGATGATCGTGCTGCTGTTGATTGTACGTTGGAATATATGCTCTTTGTGGTTGTGCTGGTATCGATGAAGCTGTTATTGTATAGAAGGATTGTGGTTTTGAAGGTGTCGTTTGTATTGGGAAAGTATCTTGATCATCTTCTTCGATTGCACTTTCCTTTAATGGTGGGTTGACTGTGGAGATATTGATTCTAGAATTGTTCAATGATGAACCGACTGAGTTTGAAGTCAATTTGAAAGATTCCATACCAGCAGTTAAATTCGAAACAGATGCCTTCATTTGCCTCTCCTTTTTGGAGTCAAATACACCTTTGGATATTTCCTTGTAGAATAACACATAAGGTGTGGCTAAATCTGGAACATCATTGATATACTTCAAGACAAACGCTTCTGATACTTTTTCAACTGTTTCATCATCGAACAACAGCCATTGGAATTGCGAAGTCTTCACCAAAGAAACATAATGACCATAGTGTGGTCCGCCACCAAGGTGGATAACGATACCATATAGTTCGTAAAATTTCTCTTCTGCCGGTTCAAAATCTGTAGATAATGGAAGGTATAATGGGTACTTGATCTTTGTGAATAACTTGACATTCCGTTGGTGCTCTTCAGAGTATTCGAATCTCTTTAAATGTAAAGCCAATAATTTTGGTAATTTCTTGATACCCAATTTCTTTTCAGCCTCCTGAAGAGAATGACACTCATCACAATGGAACTTATTACCACCGGTTAAAATTTCAATTTCGTTGAATTGTTGGAAGCAAAATTCAATGGTTTCGTGACTCTTCAAGTCAATGGAGAGATCAAGGAAGATTTCATCTCTAGAAGTGATGTTTTCACAAGTAAGACATTTGGTTTGTGACGTAGAAATCCCCTTGAACAAATCTTGAAAAGTATTACTACCTTCACATTTCTCATAGGTGGCTCCTTTTATCGAATCAATGATAGTGGATTTTTCAATAATATCGTTCAGCAAGTAGTTCAAAAACTCATGGGCATCTTGATGCATAGCAGAACTGAATAGCTCGTTCTGTCTCTTCAAGATCTCAATAAAGTTCATGGGCGAAACAACACCATTTGTTGATTCGTTTTCCAACATCGCCTCAAACAAATCCTTCAAAGCCGTCAGTAAGGATTCTTGTTCTCCATAAGCGTTCAAAGAGTGATCAACGTTAACAATCGGGCCTTGTACCAAGGCAGCTTTCTTACGGACATCTGGGTTGCTTTGTGGATCTCCAGTCTTACCAATGACAATGGAAGTCGGCTGCGGTCTCATGGTTGGAATGGATGTCATTAATAATTCAGTATCTGGTTGCTGTGATGTCTGTTCTTCGTCAGTGGTGGTGCTCTTCCTACCGAAGAAACTGGAAGTTCGCTTGACAAATCCACTGCTCTTCTTCTGTTCAGCAGCATCATTAGTGTTATTGGCCTTACCGTTAGTATCCCCATTAGATAGAGCATTAGGTACAAGTGTGGTTGTGATATGTGGCTTCATACCAGGCATTTTGAGTCTTCTCTCATGGCCTTCTGTATACCCTGGAATCCCACTGTATTTGAGAATTTCTTCTCTAAAAATGTCGGTATAGTAAAGACATTGTAAGATGGAGTTACAGTAACAAGTGTTACCTAAGTTTTCAAACCCAAAGACGTTATCGGAGCCGTTTCCGTAGGGAAATAAAGCACTTGGATTATTGTTCTCCTCGATATCTTCATCTTCGGTTGATGATACTCTAAATGACATTTCCGAGCTATTAGGTTGAATGGAGGAAGATGGCTCAAAGGCTTGGAAAAGAGATGATGGCTTGGACGCAGATGGCGAGTCCAGCAGTGGGCCATTTTGTTTAAACTCCTGTAGGCTCAGGGATGAGTTACCCAACCATTTCTTGAATGACATTAAGTGGACTCTTTATGAAATTGGGTGTAGAATTCGGATAGTTCTTCTTGGTGTGTGCAGCGGGGTCAGATTTGTAACACAGCTATGGTTTGTACGGATGCTTGTATGGATGGTTAGTTTGAAATTGTTGTGATCGGGTTTCAGTAGTTACAGCACCTGATCCTCTGTTTATGACAGGTCCAATAACAATAAGGTATAACAATGAGGCATAACAACAATCCAAGAAGTTGCTTAACGTTGGATGTCCTAGTATCCTTTCTACCCTGATTTCTTCCAGCCGTTTCGGCAAAACGGGTGCGTGCATTCCAACAGCATCTGCCGCGGTTCAACAAAGCGCGCGCAAATCGCAATTGTTCAGAGCTTTTCCAACCTCCCTTGCTGTACGGACACGCAACTCGCGCAAACATGTACGGAAACAGTTGTACCCTGGAAGTCAAGCACGTGATTTGTGATGGGGTAGTTTTTGAAATCTTGTCCGTGGAGTCCGACTTAATGATTATTGATCTTCATGAAAACACACACCACGTACACACACACACACACACACACATATATATATTAACTACCCTATTTTCTTGGTCTTGAAAACCTAAATTTACGAGGGCCATCATCACTATCACTGTCATTATCACTGTTTTCAGAAACTTGCACAGGTTTCTTCGCCCTTACATTACTCATTCTAGTAGAGCGTGAATTATTACCAACCCTGGTTGATCCAGATAAGTCTGGTAAATTAGACACCATCCTTCTTGCATCGTGTTCACTGTTGGCTGATTGATTTCCTGTAGAATTGGAATGACCACGTGACGAACGTAGTGGTAAAGATGGAACAGCGGTTGAATAATCAGCAACTGTATTGGTCCTTTCAGCAATACTATTGCCACTATTAAACCTTGCAAACTTTTCATATTCGGGAATTTCATTATTTTGGCTAATTCGGACATTCATCCCTAAACCATCATCGTTGTGGATGGTATTACCATTTGCCAATCTGGAAAATCTAAACCCACATTCATCAGCATCATCATTATCATCTGAGTCCACGACAAAAAGACCACCATTGCCTTGCTGCTGTGATTTACCAATGGTGGATTGTGTTAAGAAAGATTGTGCTGTGGTAAATGATGGTTCTATATCCTCTTGAGTCTGTGAAGTTGGCCGTGATTCCATGTGTTGTAATAACTGGTCATTCTCATCAATGGGTTTGCTAGATATAGGTTTTCTAGGATCGTACTCTGACAATGAGACATATTCTCTGATTGATTGGTGCATGAGCAAATTACCTGTGTTTCTAACGTTGGATGATTCGTTATACCCCAACGGTAGATCCAGCTGCTTGAGTTTCCAAAGAGGTAATCTTTTAACAAACGTCTTGACGTTCTTTTTACCTCCTCCTCCTCTTTGAGCCTGTGATTCATAAATAGATCGTAGCTGATCGAAACTTTGACTTTCACGGGGTTTGAGTTCGAAACTCTCAACTATAGTCAAGTTCTTCAAGTCTTTGGAGATATTTTCTGTATGTTCAGGGCCCAGAATGCCCAACTCGTTTTGTATTCTTTCCTTCGCACCATCTCTAATTTGATAAATTCTCTCGGCCATTGAAGTTGTTCTCTTCGCTGGGAATGGCTCTTCCTTGATTGGTTCATTTAAATGCTTCTCTTTGTCTTCGTTATGTCCCTGTATGTCAATGTCTTCAGCTTCAAGTTTTTTTCCAGCTTTTTCTTTTTCTTCAGCATTTTCTTTAGCTTTCCTAGGTGTTTTGATAGATTCTACAACACTCTCTGGCTCTTTCGAGTCTAATGATTCTGGAATAGAATCTTTAAAAGAGCCATTCTGAACTGATATACTTTCAATAATTACTGAGCTTGGATCAAAAGGGTTGTCCAATAATTCATTTGGTAGAGCTGCAATTCTTGTTCTTGTTCTTTTTTTCTTAGGAACAATTAGATCTAAGGAAGGTGACTCATGGTTATGTTTCAAAGGAGGAGATTCAAAAACTTCATTTTGATGGCGTTCTTCGATCAATTCACGGGTTTCTAAAGGTGATGTTGGCGCGTTTGATGATATTGGTCTCAGCGACTCATGAATATCATAAGAACCCTGCGATTCAATTCTTTCTTCTAATGGAGAAATGTATTGGTTATCCTTTTGTGGTGTAATCCCAAAAATAGTTTCTGGTTTCAGAGTTTCCGGTACTTGAACAATTGGTGATTCTTCCTTGATATCCCCTCCTGCAAAGAAATCCAAAGAATCCAACAATTGAATTCTTGCTCTTTTCCGTCTATTTGGTTGCGATTCTGCAATTGATCTTTTCTTGAAAAGCGAATCAATGGTTACATCTCTGACTGCCACCAATAAATCTGAGCTGGTTATGATGTTGATCTCAACATTTTTGGAGAGTTCACTTAGCAATAGAGAAACTTTGTAATCTTGATTGTTCAGAATATTAGCACTTATACTTTGATCATGGTCACGGAGTTGCAGATTAATCTTATCATCTTGTAAAAGAAGAGTCTTGCTGTTCTGATTTATCAAACTTTTGGTGAAATCAATTAAATCTTTTAGCTTTGTATCTTCGTCAACAGAGAAGTATTGCAACCGGCACTTCCTGAAGTATAACGTTTCTTTGAGCAAATCCAGAAGCTTCTTGTCAGTAACAACGATCGTGATACCTTCAAGTAAAAGTGAACGACGCAAATCTGGTTGAAATTTGGGATCAAAGGAGAATTGTCTGAAATCAGGGAAATTTTCTATGAAATCTTTTTGAAGTAGTTCATATCTCTTCTGAAAGGCAAGCAAGAAGTCTGTGGTGACAATCGGTATCAGTCTTGTAAGTGCATCTATTATCATAAAATTAGACATTTCGAATGCTCTTTCTTCCTCAGTCAATACCAAATGCGTCGTCGCACTCGTCACTTCGTCATACAGATCCACTCCGATTTTCTTGAAATAATCTCTAGCGATCATTACCTTGTCTGGAATTCTGATCACCATTCGAAGGTGTGTGACATCAATATCGACACCCTCTTTACCTAGTTTCAGTTTAAAATCATCTGTCAGTTCATTAAGGTAATCAAGGTCAGGGTATTCTTTCTTATCCAATATTTGATCGTTGACTTGGGAGTACCTCCCAACTATACTAACCCGACAGATCCGCCTTAGGCATGGATGCTCAATGATTTCTAAAGTGAGGTGCTTGTTAGACACTCTATGGTGATTGATGATAAATTTATTAGTCAAACTCCTGCCAATTGTATATGTTGTCTCTGGCACTAAGAGAGTACTTAATTTCTGAATTTTGTCGTCGTCTGGTTACTGAAGTTAGTATCAGGAAAGCGTTGCGAACCTAATTGGGTAATCACTCACCTGTTTTCGGCGTTATCTTATAAGCGTATGATAGATACCACATTTCAAAAATGGATCGTATAGAGACAACACGAAGATGATTGTCTGAGCTCGCTTTGGGCTAATGAACGTAAAATGGAAAGGAATTGTTGAAGCTGTAGTCAGTCCAGGATCTATTATCTATCACATCTTTTTCCACGCGTCTCTTACAAGGGGGGCAGCGGCGAAATATTCGAAAAGTACGCAAACAAAAATCAACCCCAACAATTTCGGGCACCAGCAAAGTCCCTAAACCCTAAAGAAATCAGTGTACACTAAAATCGCATTCAATATTCCACCATCATTATGGTTATCAAAATTATGTGATTTCGTACTTTCTCCTATTCAAAGTTTCAATATGATGTTAACAAAGTCGTTCTTATATTTATTGTGTCTGTTCATGATGTCATTTTGCCATCTGATTCCCTCAACTAAAATAACAACAAGGTGGTCCCCGTCAATTTCAAACGAACCTCCATTGACACCGGATCCAATCAGTCCAGATCTTTATGTCACGCTTATAAATTTCTCCAAGCTAATTGATATTTCTTATTGCATCTCGCCTTTGACCAGTATACAATATCCATTCCATTGCGACGGTGATTGTTCGGAATTCCCACATACAGAACTTGTACACCAGTGGGAATCTAGCGACTTCACAAGACCTATTGATATCATCAGAGATGGCGATATCTTTGGAACCTCAGGATATATCGCTGTTTGCCATGATTTGAACATTATTGTGGTCTCGTTGAGGGGTACGAGGTCTTTCAAAGACAGCATCATTGATTTAAACGCAGATATGATCCCATATGGTGAAGATGAATCTCTCAACATGAAAGTACACAGAGGATTCTATTTCTCTTACTTACATACCTGGGAGGAGATTCGCTGGCATTTGGCGTTTCAAACTGCAAAGTATCCAAATTATAAGTTGGCGATTTTGGGTCATTCAATGGGAGGTGCTATTGCCAACCTTTTAACTTTAAGAGCAGTACAAGAGGAGGTCAGACCATCAGGATATCTTATAGGTGTTAGTATGGGACAACCGATGGTCGGTAATTTCGAATTCACAGAGTTCCTAAATAAAGAATTGGACCTTCAAACTAATGGATCTTTAAGTAATAATGCCAAGTTTATCCGTGTTACTCATAAGAATGACCCTGTTGTTCATTTGCCATGGTTGACAGAATCACCAAAAACTCCAAGGTTTAAACACTTCTTTCCATCCAAAGCTAATTCTTATTTCCATTCTAATAATGAGGTCTATATCAACGAAATTGGTCCAGAGGTGCCATTACAAAAGAACGTGTATCACTGTATTGGACGTGAAGATATACGGTGTTCATATGGCTCACGATCAGGGAATCCTAAGGATAATACGGAACATTTGAATTACTTTAAGAGATTGGGAATCTGTGGTTTCAGTTTTGGCTCTCTTTAATTTCATCACTGTGTTATGGTAGTCGTGTAATTAAGGCTTATAAATATATAATTGCTTAATTATACACTATATATTATCCTAGCTAAAGCTAAAGACCACCTTTGTGACCCACATCCGCTATCCAATATAGTTCAGGATTTCTCATGTTATACTTTGTTGAAAATGTCTATTATTCGCAGTTTTATATTAACGCTCAAACGAAGAACAATCTTCAATACTAAGTCCCTAGCTGATTCACCACAAAGTTTCATTCCATTTCTGCAATTCAGTCGCTTGGAGAGCGACATCCTTCTTGGCTTTGGTTCTCATATAGAAAATTGGACAATCCTTATTCGAACAAAGAACTTCTTGATGTAAAGAACCTTGACACCTTTGACATTCAGCCCATAATCTTGAGAATTTCGTTTCTAAGGAATTCATAGTAGCCAAAGCCTCAGCATATAGCATACCAGCTTTTGGTTTACAATTAGAACATAGAGCGCCTTGGTTACCAGCTGGCAATGGGTTCTTACAACCTTTACAAGTTTCAACCTTTTTGACAAATCTCATTAAACCACCGAAGGCTGAACCAGCACCGGTAGCACCAGAGGAATTAGAGACGATTCTAGTATGGGCACCAGTCAACAATTCCTTAGCTCTCTTCTCACCTAAGATCGGTTCGAAAATTCTTGTTAGTGGATTAGCTAATTGATTCTCCAAATAGTATTTGGTGTCAATTGATAAGGAATGTTCCAAGACATAAAGTGGATCTTCCGATTTTTCATATGCTTTGGTACCAGCTGTCTTGATAATAACATAGGCAACACGATCACCTAAAGTTGGTGCAGAACCAGCATCTCTTTTTCTCATACGTTCAGCTAATTCCACATGAGGTTGTTTGTTGGCATAATCCTGTCTTGATAAGGCTTTGGAAATGACTAATTGTTGCATATCAACTCTATTTTGAAGTAAATCGGCAATGGTTTGTTTTACATACGCTTCAGCAGCTGGAACATCCCTTTCTTCTAAGATCAACTCCAAAACTCTCGTAATAACATTTTGTACCAAACGACAATTATCTCTTCTAACTGTTTCGATACCCTTGGTATCCATTTTGTCAAATTTGTTTGGATTTGTCCAGTACAAGCCAGCATAACGTTTCTTGTTGATTAATAAGTAAGGAAAATAGACCTTTTCGAATTCCAATTTGATAGGATTCTTGAACTTTGTTGAAACATAATCAGCAGCTTTTTCACCCATATCCATACATGTTTTTAGATCATCAGGACCGAACTTCACCATCACAGAATCTGTATCACCATAAATGACTTCGGCATCATGTTCATAACCATTGGCGATACAGTATTCCTTTTGGACTTCTCTTTTGGTTTGTTCAATCATTTCTCTACCAAATGCAGTAACAGAAGCAGAAATAGACAAACATGGCAATTTACCAATGGTAGCACCAGTGAAACCATAGACAGAATTAGCAGAAATCTTCAAAGCCAATTGTCTACCATTAAGAACACCCTTCTTGAATGGATCGGTCTCTTTTTTCAAATCAGACTTGGCCTTCTTTCTGGCCGACAACAATTCTTCCAAAATGATAGGTAAAATACCCTTCCTCTTTGACTCTTTAACAAACATGTCACCAGATGGACATAACGTGTAATCCACGTCTTTTTTCAAGCCCAATCTTTCAACAGTAGTTTTGTTTAGCAACGTTGTGTAGCACAAGTTGTGGGCCATCATGATACTTGGATATAAAGATGAGAAATCTAAGGTGGCAATAGGAACATCATAGTAACCTCTGTTCGGCTCAATGACAGTGGCACCTTCGTATTGAACTTCAGAAGAACCGTTCTGTTGTAAGTTTGGGACAACAACATCGATTTCAAGACATTTTCTGTATAACTGGGAAATAACTTTGATCTGTTGACCTCTAGTAAGTAAGAAAGAAAATGGAACACCTGTGACACGGGCCATTTCTGTGTAGTTAACAAGACACATCAACTTCTCTAGTAATCTTAGAGGCAAATAAGCATCCTTTAAACAGTACACTGCCAATCTTCTTCTTGTTTCACTTGTACCATTTTGTAGCTCTGTAATTATGGAATGTTGGACTTCTTCCTTTTGTTCGTTCAAGAAATGCGCCGAAACGGAATTCAAAGTGTAAGATCTCAACTTATATTCTCTTTGAACAAACTGTAATAAATCCAATTGCATTCTACCGTCAATATTGATGACTTTGGATTCTCTGGTACCATAGGCCTTTGAAGAGAAAGTGGAGTCCTTTGCTTCCTGTTTGACAGATTTCAATCTACCAAAGTATGGGAAGTCTTTCAATCTCAATGCAGCAGCACGATCTAATAAGTAAGGTAAATCGAAGTTAGTGGTGTTGTACCCAATGACAACGTCTGCATCGACATTGACCATGAAATCTCTCCAGGCCATAAGCATATCTCTTTCGTCTTCAAAGGCGAAAACATCCGAACCAGTGATAGGAGAACAAGATTTCACAGTAAATACATTTCTAACAAAGGGACGCGTCTCCCCAGATCTGGAAACAACATTAGCGATTTGGATTACTGGGTCATGTTCAGCTTCTGGGAAAATACCCTTTCTACCAGCACATTCGATATCAAAGGATAGGATTCTTAATGGGGCATTTTTCAACCATTCCCCTTCGGGAGCATGCGACACTAGGTCACGATAATCAATGGAAACTTCTAGCTGGCAAGTGGAGATCTTTTCCCGTTCTGGAACAGGCTGGTACTTCCCCTTTGGTAAAGTGATCCAACTCATACCTGTGATCTTACAATCAATCATAAATCTCAACAGATATTGAACGTTGTCAAATGTCATCATACCATCAGAAGACCCCACAAACACGCCACTCCAGCTGATTTGACCCTTTTCAAAGCCGGATCTGATCTTTGGAATATCTTTAGCATTCACACCGATGACCTTAAGGAAAAGTGTCTTCTGGCCACCATTGTAACCCCAAATTGATTCCTTCATACACAATTCAATGGAGTCAACACCTTGGAAGTTTTCTTGTAAATACTGTAAGAATGGTGCAGTGTGTTCTTTGCGAAATGTGGATGGAGCAGGCACGTAGAAGTAATGTTTGAAACCAGTGACTTGACAGTGTACAGAGTATCCCTCTTCAGTAACACCAAAGAATCTAACAGCAGAAGACCCATCCGTTAGCGCTTCTTCAGCATCCAATTGCTGGAACGAAAGGTCATGGGTCTCAGTTGAGAAATCAGCAGGAATTGAGGGCCTGTCCCAAATTTGATCTTCCTGGTTGGACACAGTGGTGTCATTGGACATGGACAATAATTCCTTTTCGAAAGCCGATGGTTCGGTTTTAGCCATTGCTGATTTCGCCTTCAATTGCTGAGTATGATGGATATGGTCTTCATCTGCTTTATGTTGGGATGAAACGGGTAGTGAGTGTGCTTCTCTTTGAAGATGTTCATGTTTTCCCTCATTGGCATCAAGGCCTGAACAATTGTCATATTCTAATGAAATCTTTGGCTTCTTGGATTGGTTTTGATCGACTTCTGACAGTACTCTTTTCGAAAAAGGCGGCGACATTTGGTATGCTTTCAGGGTCTTTTTAGTACGTACAATTTGGCGAGTGGTGCTCTATTGCTGTAACTTTCCCGTATAGCGGATATCTTTCTTGTTGCTTTGCCTGTTACAACGCGTCGCTTTAAACTTACTTTTTATTACAAACCTAACGAACGCCCTTGCCGTAGTAGATCTAGGCGAGGGCACCAGATGAACTCAGAAAATTCACACTGCGCGAGTCTTACGTAATCCAAACCAACGCGTACCGCGTAGTATGACATCGCATCTCCAACAGTCGCTTAAAATCAAACATTCGTAGGATTATTTCTAGCTACATCCACCATCTAAAACAACACAAAACACCATAAATAACAGTGCTTAAAATGATCACACTGAAGGTTAAGTTTTTTTTTGAAGAAGCGAAACACATTTTCTGAAGGACAAAATATCAAAGTTGGTACCAGCACCGTTAAGGCAGAAACCATTCATTATTTCTACATTGTATGTTCTTTTATTTTCAAAAGTGAAATTTTATGCTGAATATATCAAGGACCGCTTTCCATTTCGGATAAGCCTGCAATTCCATTCATAATGTTCAATATCTAATCAGATTCTTGACAAGAAAATCAGAGGTCCTACCTGATGAACTCCACCAACGGGTAAATATGATCTTGTTATGCAGTCCAACCTTAAAAGACAGCTTTCCAACTTGAAATTGCAATTGATCACCGAGATATTATCTATCACCCAAATAAAGATAAACGGTCTGAGATCACAGCTTTACGAGTCCGTTCATTTGATATCGAAACCTGTTTCAAAAAGTGGAATTTTCTGCCACTCAAGAATTCAAAGAACAAAACCCTTCAAATTTCCAATATTGTTCAAAACCAAAGTGATCCAGTTCCTTTTATGAGAATCATGTTCATGATTGACTCATTGTATCCTTCGCGTACATGGATGGCTGGCGTTTGAAATGTAAAACATAACTGCTGTTATAGGTCATTTAGATAAAAAATGATATTTTCTGATATTATGAAATCAGGCATTTGTAAGATATGTCAGGAGTTACTGGTAAATTGCTAATATTATGTCTCTCTATCTGATTGTACTTCGCTTTTAATCCTAAATGATTTACTTCACATTTCGGTGTAGAGTGAGCACATTAGTATTGAAGTTGTATATAGTTTAATATTTCTGTATTTAGAAGGCTTATCCTGACCAATATATATCTAGTTGATTTGTTCAAAGGTAGAAGATATTGGACTAAACATTAGTTATGGTATTGTGTTAATTTTTGAAGAAATCCATTTCAAGAAGTTCTGAGCAGGATGGTCTGGAAATCGGATCCCAATTTAAACAAGTTCGAATAATATTAAGCAAGTCCTTATTGTAATATTGAGGATCTACGAGAGATCTGAGCTCAGCCGGCTCCTGGATTGGGAGGTTTATGTCCGAAAGTTTTAACAAATGGGAAGCCTTGTCCCAAGATCCGTATGCTGCTTTCTTATCTTCGGTTTTGTTTGTTGGATATCCCAATATCCTTTTGATTTTGAGAATCTGGTCTTTATGGTTGACCCCAGAGAATAGTTTTGTTGATGTGAGTAGTTCAAAGGCGATACAACCGAAAGACCAGATATCTAAAGTCTCAGAGTATTTTTTATTTTGATATTATCACTGGAAATTCTTTTAGCTGTACCGAAGTCAGCGAGTTTCACTTTAACTCCCTTTATGTTTATATTCTTCTCCTTCAAATACGCATCCGTATAATATTCGTTATTGTCGGAAATTAGAATCGAGTTTATACATAACCCACCAAGATAGATCCCATTTTTGTGAATATGTTGCAAACCGTTAAGGATATCGAACAATATTGTGCGAATTATGTCAAAGGGCACTCGAATGTCGGCCTCTTTATGATATTTGAGAAACTTCCCGAGACTATATGTGAGCCTTTCGGATGTTATAACCAATGTTGTCTTACCACTTACAAAAACTTCATAGATTTGTGCTAAATTATCATGTGGTGGCATGTTCATTATAAAATTCACATCATCCACAGCTAGATATTTCTTCATATCCAGCCATCCAAAATCAATTGCTTTTGTAATGACCTGACTTTTCCGACGAAACATAAAATTTTTGTGCTTATAATCAACTTCCCATTCAAGCAAGGTACCTTTGGTTCTTTCAAATAATTCTTCACTGTAAAGATCTTGGAAACTACGTTCGAAAAGTATTTGACAGCGACCATTATCTAATACTGGATCCAGAAAGTCATATGAATTGTACCAGTCCTTCTCTGGTAGTCTAGTCGCAAGAGCTTCTGAAATTGGGTCTGGACTTCTGTCACTTGAAATTTCTGACTCGGTTGCAATCAATTCTGAGATAGCATCTCTAGTTTGTTTATATTGAAGATTTTGGTCCATTTTGTCTATTCCTTTAATTAAAACCTCTTCCTTTTCTTTTAATTGATCGAAAGTGTATGTTCATGTTTGTGTTTGAAGAATTTTGTGAATTGTCGAGATCACAGATGGTTGAAACCCAAATTCAATAGACTTCAAGGGTGCAGCCTCCCTGATCCTTCTCAATTTCCAAATGCGAACAGTGACTACCTTAAGGACTTCTCAAAGTTTTCATTGTAGAATTTTGCATACATTACACAAACAACTCAGAAGGAAAAAAGTGTAAATTCATTTCATTATTAAAATCGGTTAACGATCAGACGCGTTAGGCTTTTAAATTTCCTTTTTGAGACCCAGAAAATGATCTCATAAAGTCAAAAAATGGACGAGTCCGGAGTCGAACCGGAGACCTTCTGCATGCTAAGCAGACGCGCTACCAACTACGCCACACGCCCGTAAATATCTGACAGTAAACACTCTCTCAAATCCTGGCCAGGTCTGGACCTTTACTCTCACGTGATTAGATTTTATTATGAAATGCAATTTTTGAAGTTGTAGTAGTTAGGAGTCAGGAATGACCCTAAATTGGTTGATAATGATAACCTTAATGTCAAGATTAGTCGGTACTTCTATATAAAAGGTCTATAGAAATGAGGAGATTGGATCCTGAACAGGATACAAGCTCTATTTATACATAATAGTGAAATAGTGTAATAGGTTTAGGCTATTGTGCATAGAATAACCTAGAATAAGATAGATTAGTAATACCTTACCTAATCATATGATGCTCTCTTATTACAGAAGTATTAATATATGATTATATTATGAGAAAAACTGAAACATTCCACAGTTCATCTCGCCTGATCACATGATCTTAAACGGTATCCCAATGCATTTGGTCACGACTCAATTATGGGGGCGGTATAATCCAAATGGGAGAATAATCCTTATTTTAGTAAGGGTTATAAACTTATACAATCACAAATATATTCTGTTCCTCAATTGCTCATAAAGCAAATTAAGAGATACAACCAACAACCTAATACAATCTTGATTATTTTGAGGATCCACCTTAAATATGATTATTGGCTTGAATGATTTTTTCTGGAATTATTGAAATTTATTATAAGTAAATGTTATAGGAAATGTAATAAGAGAATATCACATGATTAGGTAAGAGGGCATCATGTAATAAGAAAGCATCACATGAATAGGTAAGAGGGCATCACACGATTAGGTAAGAGAGCATCACATGATTAGGTAAGTGATTACCAATCAATCTTGTTCTAAGCTAGTCTACTCACAATAGCCTAAACCTATTACACTATTTCACTATTATGTATAAATAGAGCTTGTATCCTGTTCAGGATCCAATCTCCTCACTTCTATAGACCTTTTATATAGGAGCACCGACTAATCTTGACATTAAGGTTATCACTATCAACCAATTTAGGGTCTTACCAGACTCCTATCCATTACAGGAAAGCTCTTTTTAACGTATTAAATACATGATTACTAATAACAAAATGTCACAAGATCGAATATCTTGTAATAATATATACCTCAGATTGACTCTTGCAATTCTTCAGCTTGTTTTATTCACGAACACAAGATCTTTGAATGATTCAACCTTTACACTTGAATCTTTAGTTTCAACCACTCCCACAACAGGCGCCTCACATGATGGTACTTCCATCAACAACAAACGGTTGCACTGATGAGTTAGTCTGGTAAAACAACAAGAAACATAAAGCTTGTATTTTAACTGTTTGGTTACTCTTATTTATTTCTTTATTTATCTATCTATTTCTTTATTTTTTTATTTCTTTATTTCTTTATTTCTTTATTTCTTTATTTATTTATTATTTATTTATTATCTATTTGTCTATTTATCTATCAGGTTATGTTCGAAACTGTGATGGATTTCTTCAGCAGATCATATCTCTGGCTTTGCAATGAATCATTTGATCTGAATATTGTCAAGTTGGTTATGAAATCCTTAAATTGCTTTGACTTGATTTCTAATCTCCGATTTCTAAATATACATTCTCTTCAGACATTGGTATTCCACTCATCAAAAACTTTTGACGTTTTTTCCTTTTTGTTGCAAATTCTTGTGTACATATTATTTTATATCGTGAACCCCTCCCCCATCTGGAAGATCAGGACAATTTTTGATTTCAAATTCAGAAAAATTAAAAGTTTGTTGATGCAGTTGCTAGATTATTTCAGCCTATATAGTCTATTGCTTGCTACACATGGAATTGTGGTTATAATTTGCAGTTTAAGGAGCATATAGATGACCAAAAGCCTTCCATAATAGATATTAGTTTTATGACATGACTAATTATCATTAAATACCTGTCTATTTCGATATACCGTTGTTCCAAAAGCATCACTTCCTTTGTGGGCTTCGGCTTCTTTCCCTTTCTTTTCCACCCTCCAGGTGTTCCAAAGGCTCACCTTGAACAAAGGCAAAGTCAATTGACAAAAACTGCCCTAGAACTTCTTCCCCGTCACATTGTGTCTTGGCTCTTTGTGCTTCTTCCAGAGTTTCAAACTCAACAAATGCGTAACCTTTGACGTACCCTGTTTGTCTGTCTAAGTTTAGATGGATATCTTTGACGTTACCAAAATCTTGTAAGAAATCAGTTAAATCTTCTTCTGTCATCTCCTCGTGGAGATTTTTTATTATCAAAGTGTAACCTTGAATAGATTTTTCAATGGGTATGCCTTCGTTAGAAACTGGTACTGTTGTTGGATCTACTGTTTTCAAGATGTCCGTTAGTACTGGTTTCCGAAATATGCGGTTTGTTGCTCAAGTTCTGAAAAAAAAACATACTGTCCATATCCATTGTGATTCTTTCGTCACTCATTACGCCATCGATTTCTATTATTATAGTTCAGTTGCAATACTGATCTGCTTTGTTCATTCAAACAAAAATGGCAACATCAACTGTTGGGAAAAGAAAGAAAGATAAGGCCGGCGGCCCAAAAAATATTCTGGAGATCGTCGCGAAATCAAACGAATCCGTCAATTTAGAAACATATGTAGATTTTACACGTTGATTTGGGAGGCAAACAATACTGAATTAAAGAGTCATACTTAAATTGATTTATAATTTCATCATACTGTGAATAACATGTATGAGCAAAATCTTCAACAGCTCAAAGATATGGGAATTCCAGAGCAAGACGCAATCAACGCGTTAAAGGTATGTTTGTTTTGATCTCGCCCAGATCGCCAACACAGAGCTAACACCTTCTTAATAGCTGACCGATGGCAATCTGGAAAATGCTGCCGAATATATTTTCAGTGGCGAGTTACCTGTTCCAATAGCTCCACTTCTTCCCCCTCCTCCACCACCACCATCGTCTGTGAACACTCAGGTTGATGGATTCAAGCCTATTGAGCCTGGGATTCTTGATCAGGTTCACAATTATCCTGAACAACCCCATCAACCACAGTCGACACAACCATTATCCTCTTCCGAACACATAGAGTATATTAATGGTCAAAGATTTGATACTTTTCAGTATTTTAATGAGGATCGAGATACCTATGAAGTACCTATTCAACAGGAATACAATATCCTTGATGATGTGACAAGGTACAAGAATCACGATCCACAAGTTCCATCGGTAACCGTACCAATTGCTGCAGGTAATTATGAGAGCTACATTGGTTTTCTTGTTACAACTCTATATGAGATTCCTGAATTCAGGTTTAAGATTCTCAGTTACCAGTTCAAGGATTTGGGGTTTGATGAAGAATGGTTTAGGGGTGTTAGAGTGCCGGTTGATCCTGAAGTTTTCACCATTGAAAAAAATGGCGTAGTTCATAATATGAGATTTCTTTTGGAGTTGCAAAGACTCTTCATATTTCTTGATAATGATAAATCCAGCAGATTCTTCGCTTCGGTTAAACAATTTATTATGAACATACCTGGTAAATTTTTCGCAGAACCGGAAGATCTTAGTGAAATGATTTCCAATATATTGGAATGGCTGACAACCAAACTAAAAGCAGTTGAAATTGATATTGAAGAGCTTTTTACGAGTACTATTAAAGACACTTCCTCGCATGGCTCTATCACACGTCATGCGGTTCCTGTTGATATGGAGCATTTAAAGCATGACATTTACCAAACCTTCTACGGACTTTTGTGGGACACAAAGCATAACAAGCCATTGGGTAATTACGATACATTAGGCGATGTTTTGACATTTGCAATCCAGCCAGATGATGGTACCAACCGTAGTAATGTTACTGGTATACGGTTAAGTGAACGTTTTTATCCTGGTGTGTTCACTGAGGCCTATAACACTGTTTTCACCAAATTGACACATGAAGGTCACAAATTAAAGAATTCAATTGCTAGAAACGAGAAGCGCTTGATGGACTTCGAGTTTTATGAAAATTTCAATGTAACGAAATTGCTTAAGACCACTAAGAACTTCTTTCAAGGCGAAGGATTGGGAGATATAGTCGATGAAATCAAATCAATCCAGGAAAGTATCAAGCTTTCGGAGCATTCCAGCCAAGAGAAAATCAGGAGATATGGGGATCAACTAATGGATGTTTGCCCAACTGATATAGAAAATATCTTGGAAACTGCAAGGGGCCTTCAACTCCCTGAGGTTGAGTCATATTTGCTGACGACTGTCATCATGTCTGATCTCTCTTACGTCTTTCTCAAAAGAGACAAAGTTACAAATACCAACAAATGGTATCATGTTGAGTTTGTTCGCCCAAGAAACATGGTTGTTAATAATTTCCAAGTCACAGAGGTTACCTTTTCGGAGATTCGAACTGCTGTGAGAAAACTTACGAATGTCGATAGATTAGACAACCCATTGGTTATCGTTTATACTAAAGAGACTTCGTTCATGCAAAAAGTTACAGGAGAAAATTACTATCCGGAAATTTTGGAGTTCATTGAGCTTGATCAGGCAAATTTGGAAAACCAAACCACTTCTGAAATTCCAGATTATGAAAGCTCTGAAGATTTGATTGATGAACCAGACCTTATTGATTTGGATGAAGAAAGCACTGATGAGTCTGAGGCTTTGGAATCTAACAATGAAATTCTCAGTAATGTTGCCTCAGAGGGATCTACAGAGTCCAAGGGGCTGGACATCGAGGATGACGATCTGGAAGTCTGTCAGGATGAAAATGATGATGACCTAAATAGAAAACATCACTGATGTCTGGATTCTTCTTAGAATATCATTCCAAGTAATGAAATCTTATGTTAGATTTCGAGGCTTCGAGATTTCGATAAATAATGTTAAGGACTTTAATGCTTGAATACTTGCAATCTTATCTGATTGTTTGGAATTGGAATGCAGAAACAGTATTGCGAGAGGAACCTATTTTACCTCACGTGACTTTTTTTATTTTTAGCCCTTTCATGTATTTCAAACAGACAGCCTGCAGAGCTTTTCCTTGCATGCAAAGAAAAACGAGCGCGTCAGCTCGCATGGAAAGATGTCACCTAGACGACAAAGTAGTCGATAGCACCACATTTAATACATTAATCAAGTAGGCTTTCAAACAATTAGTAGTAACTATTCAAGATTTATTCGGGAATTTTGTGTGCTCGTGCTCATGATTTGTTATTAATAAAACTAATAGATTTGGGCATTTGAGCGCATTATTAGTAAGAGATCTAGCCGCAGTTTTATCAAATCTTCGCGTATCGCCTATACAAAAGTTGCGCCTCGCAATCGATCGGCTTGTCTGTTTTTAGAAGCAGGTTTGGCAAATCTTTCATAGTTCAATGCATGAGTTGATGTGAGGTTTAAATGGGGGAAACATAATTTGATGATCCATAGTGAAAGAACAAGTGGTGAGATCCGCCGTCGATCTCCATGGAATATTTGATATAGCTAGATCTTTCCCAAGCTATTTGACTGTTCAAGTGTTATCTTTTAAAAAGAACCAATCTCAACATCATCAGTAAACATTTCCCAATCATATGCATCTGTACATAAAACGATATGTACATCTATGAGTATTCAGTATCATAAAGACTTTTCCTGACATTTTCTATCGATGACGCTTCTCCACAAACTTACAAGGCTTTTCAAACGAACGTTTCTTCCTTTGTTAGGCCTTTTATGTCTCTTGTTGCTGTTTTTCGATCTCAACATGAGAAACTTCTACAACAATCAAATCAACTATGACTTTGTGAAACCTTATCAAGGAGGTCTGATCGATGATATCAAAGTTATACGATGTTCGAGCATTCTTTACGGCCAATGCAATCAAATTATAGAGGTCGATTCGTCTGGAGTCGAAAAGGTATGGGTCAAAGTGGATAAATACCTAGATCTCAATGGTGTTCCAGCTCACACAACAAATATAGGGATAAACTGGAGTGTCTCCTCTCTTTGGAATAAAGTTTTCTCTTCAGTTGAAAATAATTATCATGATTATATATACGTTCATCTCTTCAAGTTGGACCAAGCTGGCGCTCATTCTGGAAATGTTATTGTTGATATTGCTCTTGGGGATTCGGGATCAGAAGAGCCTCCCCAGTACGTTACACGGGTTAGCGGGGCTTTGTTGGGAAAGGCAAAATCTCGGCTTGATATGGAAGCAACTTCTACTAGTTGGTCCAAAAGGAATAAAGGTATCTGGATAAAGTATGACAGCATTAATAGTCATGCAAGTAAGCCTATTTCTGATTTGACATATCTTTTTGGTGATTCAGATATGGTTGAGCCAAGGGAGAATTGGAAATTTGTTTCGGGTACTTTAGAAAGCCATAACCGGTTACGTTTATCAATTCATCAAGGTGTTCGAAACATCAACTCATATTTTAATGGAAAGGGGAAATACTTTGTACGAAATATTAACGACAGTTTTAAAATATTACAAGTTTCAGATCTACACTTCACTTCAAATTTTGGAAGTTTCAAGCATCAACTCAATCAGGAGATTGAGTTGGACTGCAAGACTGATGTGAGAACTTTACGTTTCATCAACAAGGTCCTCGATCAAGAGACGCCGGACTTGGTTATCATCACAGGAGATATTCTTGACGGTTTCACAGTTGAAGATTATCAAACTGCTTTACTGAAAGCTCTATCACCATTTATCGTACGCCAAATTCCATACGCAATAGCATTTGGGTTTCAAGATAGCCACAAATATGCATCAAAACAAGAGATCATCCAATTCATAAATACATTACCTTACAGTCTACTCACTGATACTGAAACTAATTATGCCATTCCGATAGCAACCCCAGAAAAAGAAATGCTATCGATGATTTACATCCTCGACTTGTTCCAAGAATCACCACATCAGTTAGACACTCTTAAATCACAAATGGGCTCACTAGATGAACCAAACTCTTCTCTAATGTTCCAGCATTCACCAATTAAAGAATTCAGGCCAAAAGGTACATTCGGTATAGTGGGTCAATATAATGAAAAGGGTAGACTATCTTCATTGTTGACAGACCCTAACACAGTGCAGTTCATACGGGATTTCAATGTCAAAGCAATCTCTGTCGGTTATGAACACATGAACGAATGCTGTATTCAACCAAGTATAGATAATGGGGTTTGGATGTGTTATTCAGGAGCTTCTGGGGAACCAAGCTATGACAAATCTTCCAAGAGTGCTACTACTATGGACAGGAGAGCAAGACTGTTCAAATTAGATTGGAAAGATGGTGTTATTACAAGTTGGAAACGACGTGGAGGGGACGATGCCTCTGAAGTTTTTGATTATCAATATATTTATCAAGAAACTGGGTGATTTTGCTTAAAAAACCAAGAAAAAAAACATTATTTGTTATTCTTGTCTGATAATATTAAACAGGCTTTTAAGGTTCCACCTTCTTCCTATTTAGGTTAGTCTCGAAATTATTTTGCACGTGAGATATATCTAAATCATTGAAGCTAGTTGAGTAGTGAGTCATAAGATCAAGGAAGGTCGAGCTGTTACAACTCCGATTAATTACGTTACCTCTAAATTAAGAGAATTTCTAATATTCTGCTTTCACCGTTAAAATCTAGGTGTATAATTACTAAGAACAGGCAGTTAAGGTTACACCACGTAGCCACAGAGATCAAAACAGGAAGCGTTATAAAAACATATGGCCCCTGATACCGATGCACAGTATTGTATTAAGTTCAACTGAATATTTACTCTTCAATGGCACTGGAACATTCGACCTTAGCTCATTGAATTAATAAAAATGGTTATTTCCTCTTTTAATTGTGCCTTGTGCCTTGTATCTTTTGCCCTTTGTCATTTGTCCTTTGTCCTTTGTCCTTCATCATTTTCTTTCTTATCCAGGACCTGCTGTAAAGATGGGCCGAAAGAAAACCCTGCAAGAACCTGCATAAGAGATTTCGCTTAGCTGGGGAATTTCCTGGGCCATCAAAAATCCCAAAAGGATCAATCAGATGGAAGATATACCGATTTCCCAATCAGACCAGGGAAATTATTAGCCGCCAAATTAAAGTTTTTTTCATACCATAATGTTCCCATATAATATACTACATGTTTGCAGCTACCTAACGAAGACGAAGGCGCTCCCGTTACCAACTGAAGATTAGGAAACACACCGTCTTTCCAAAGCTACACCAACAAATTATCACTTCCAGTTAACTTTTTTAAACATCTCTTTACTTCAAACAGAGACTCATTCGAAAATTTTTCCCATTTACCGTTATTCCCCTTAGCCTATTCTTTTCAAACTGAACACAACCGGTTTCTTCTCCCAAAAATGGTCGCTACCATAACACCTTCAACAACCCTAGATCAACTTGTACATAATGAGGCGTATGTTTCTCATGAGGATAATGAATCTGAAGGAGACTATGAGTTAGATTTCACAAAGATGATAGATGATATTATTCTTTCTGATTATAGAAATCCAAGCGAAACTTCGAGGGAATTCACCAGTACGCCAAGATCCGTCGCAGAGTATTCTAAAAGTAACCTCTTCAATAAGACATGGTTATCTGAAACAGCACCCTCTACTGCTGGCTATGGAAGTAACTTCAGATTATCAAGTTATGTTTACCAATCACCGGTATCTTCTGCATCTGCATCTACGTCGGTCTTCACTGCCGATTTAAACAACCCTTCTAATCAATTCGCTCAGTCGACACCAACAAAGCCTATGCATCCTTCATTCCCCAACTACTTTAGCGATTACAACTCTGCATATCACTACAATAGCAACAATTCTCCAATTGCAAATCACACCAATGATTCAAACAGATCTGTCTTTATTGGATCTTCAAATTACTTAAACTCTTTTGAAAATTCCACTAATTTGGTATTGTCCCCACATGGTATCTTTATTCCTCCAGGATCCAAGTTTTTCATTATCAAATCTTTCAACGAACAAGATGTTAAATCTTCATTTCTCCACAAGATCTGGACATCAACGGAGTTGGGGAACAAAAGGTTGAACAAAGCATACAAAATAAAGAAGCCAAACGAAAGGATATTTATGTTTTTTTCTGTCAATGGTTCAGGTAAGTTCTCAGGTGTTGCTGAAATGAAGTCCTGTGTGAGGAAAGACACGGATCAGAAATATAGTGATGTTTGGGTTGAAAACACTAAGTATACTGGTTATTTTCAAATACAGTGGATTTTCATTAAAGATATTAAAAATTCATTCTTGAAACATTTAAAGAATCCTTCCAACGATTTCAAGCCAGTGACAATTTCAAGAGACACTCAGGAGGTACCATATGGAATCGGCTTAGAAATGATCAAGACTTTCAAAAAGACATACTCAACAACAAGTTTTTTACAATGTCTTTAATTCAATTCTCAATTTAAAAGGTCAATTTCTTTTATCTTGACATTGTTCCGACTGGTCAATTGGTTGACAGGTTGATCAAATCAATTCATTTGCTTCAACCTTCAACTCATGTTAATTCAGTTTAATCTTCTGCTATTTTTTCTTTGTTTTTTTTGCTCTTCCTCAACTATCAACACTTTGAACCAGTTTCATTAAAGTTTTTTATATTTCATTACCAGACCCTATTTAGCATATCCCTTGTGCAATTGTATTTTATATGAACTTGTCAATTTACAATTTACAACTCTAAAACTAAGACACCTAATGATATTCGTAGTCCAAAAAAATATCATGATAATCCACAAAATTTGGTTTGTCACAAGCCTGACTTGTGATTCTATAGATATATAGTTAAGATCTGAACTTTTAATCATCCTGCATTGAGATTAAAAAACAAAAAAATGGCGTCACAGACAGGATTCGAACCTGCGCAGGTAAAACCCAATGCCTAACAGCTACTTTGGATCATAGCAGGGCATCGCCTTAACCACTCGGCCACTGGGACGTTTGGTTGCATATTTCTTATCCGACACACTCCCAACTATGGCTCAGCCAGAGTTTTAAGTTTTTAATTTTTGAATCAGTTTTAGTTTGTTGATCCAAAATATTAAGAAATATTACATAAAATATTGGTTACATCTTTTGAAAAAAGTAAAAATAATACAAAACTGTTAAAGTTGTCATATGGTATTCAAGGAATAGTCTTCAACATGGGAGATATTTATCTCCTGTACGATTGATGTTTTTTCTGTCCGTAGATGCAGAATTTCAAAGACGAACGCGCTCAGCCGGCCTTTTGAGCTAGTTGCCAATTTTGATGCGAAAAATAGTATATTCACAAATTTAGGGAAGCTCTTTGTAGTTACTTTTTTGTGTATATGTAATTTTTTTAGTTCATGAATAATTATCTAGATTTTAATCAAATTTGGAGGTGGTTTGCTCTAATTTTTGTAGTTGATCTAAGCTAATTTCGCCGGTCGCATGCCGAGGTACAGATATGAAATCATTTTTCCGACCAGTGCGGAGATCCTGTCAACGGGTTCTGATTTGTCGGATATTTGCCATGCGTCCGAATTTTTAGGATCGCACGACTGCACAGACTTGTTTAATTAAATAAAAGAAAAATCCAATATTTTTTTGTATTAGAATGTTGTAAAGACATCTATGGATCCAATACCGTTCAGGCTTCTCTGCTCAAAATTAATAGGAGAAATCTGTCAGAACGTAAATTTCTATGGGCGCTGACCAGAATCCGCGGGAAAAAACACAATTCCATTGGATGCAATTATAATGTATCGACCGCTGTAGAAAAACGTTGTAAAGTTCCGATCTTATACATTAAGCCACTATCAACCCCTGAAAACCGTTACAACTATCAAGAACCTTTTCATCTTAGCCAAAGTCCTTTTTACAATTTCTTGAAACATTATCGGTTGTTTTTAACTTAATCGTTAAAAATTAAATTTCAAGATCTCTGAAGATAATCTGACTGGAACGCAAGGGATGGGTGTAAACAATGTGGACATGAACCCAAACTTTTATACATCTGTGAGTTATCAAAAGACGCCACCAGTTTCATCATCCTCAACTACTGAACCGAAATCACTTCTCAGTAACAGAAATCTAATCTCTTATCCAGCATCTAAGACACCCACTTCTGAAACAAACACGACATTGCAGCAATCGTCTTCCGGTGATGCTTTACCCATGAGTCCTCAACAACCACCGCCTCCAACCATCCCATATTCCAATCAAAACCTAAACAAGAAGTCGCGTATTGTCCCAGCTGATAAACGTAAGAAGATTGGTAGAGCGTGCGATAGTTGCAAGAAGCGTAAACAGAAATGTACAGGGTTGTTGCCATGTACTCTGTGTCTCTCTAAGGGGCTTGACTGTGAATACACTTCTATTGACCGTCGTGTTTTGAAACCTTCTAAAAAGGAGTTAGAAGAACGTCGTCGGAACACTGAGAAGGCAAATAATCTCAATTTGGATCCTTCCAATGGGGTTGCTTTAAATCCCGCCAGTGATCGGGCATTCACGATTGAGTTGGAGAAGAAATATCCTATGGGCAACGCTAGGACAACATCCAAGTTTAAGATGCCTTTGCTTAGAAGGCATTTAATGAGCACAGATTCGATTAACAATAACAAGAATGATGAGATTATAAGCAGTCCATCGGTCTCATTGACAACCACCCCAGTGATGCAGCATGTCCATTTGAATGATGGTCAATCACAGCATTCTGGTGGTGCTGGTGAAAATGAGATTCAGATATCAAGAGGCCAAATTCCATTATCCTTACAACCATTATTATCCTTTCCTGTTGTCAATTCCCAAAATGACGACACTGATGATTCCACATTGAATTCTGACGAAGGTTCAGAAGCTGCTAAAGGTACTAAGAAAACCTCCAAAGGGAACATGCCATCCAGCTCGAGACTATCTTCAAGAGAACCATCGGAACCCATTACAACATCAGAGGCTGCTTCCGTGGAGACTACGGCTAGCCTTCAGTACGATCAATCAGGAAACTTGGTTTATGTTGGCCAATCATCCCCAACTTCATATTTACTCCTCGCTCAATCTGTGTTTGAACAAACCCTTGGACCAAATAAATTCACGGAATTTCCACCAGCCACTTTCAACGAATCGCCGGGTTTAGTCACAGCTTCTAGAGATCCTTTGGTTGTTCCGGATAAAGAATATTCAGACTATCTTTTACGCCGGTTTTCGGAACATCTGAACAATACGACGTATCTGATTTCTTATGAGTATTTAGAGGAAATGATTCAGATCGTTTATTCCGATGTTAGGAAAGTTGCCCCTCGAGATCTGTGTGTTTATTATTTGATTCTTGCTATTGGATCATTTTTCGCAAAAATTGAAATCAAATCAAACATTTTCCCATTCCCATTGTCCAGATATATCGAGCCTGTAGTTTTCTACGAGACCGCAGTGAAGATTTTAAGTGGAATTACCAATGATGATGATAATTGGCTTGTTGAGACACATTTGTTGATATTCCTCTTCCACCATTTAGCAGGGAGAAGAAACACAGCCTGGATTAACTTGGGTACTTCTATTCGTCATGCTCATGAATTGGGTTTGAACAAAACCAAAGTCAACGACGCTTTCCCATTGAGATACTCCAACCATCGCAGAAAGATATTTAGAACTCTGTACATCATGGATCGCCTGTGCTCGATGATGCTAGGTAGAAAGATGACTATTAATGATGCTGACTATGAGGATTACGATGTTGTCTGCCAGTTCACCGATTATCAAACAGGGTTATTGATCACTTGTAAACTAATTGGCAGAGTTATCAACAAGGTTTACACCAACAATAAGGTCTCCTTAAAGGGTGCTTTATTCCTTGCCAGTGACATAAAGAGACAATCTGCTGAATTGATTCCAAAACTGACGGGCAATAACTATGCAATCTTGTTGGACCATCGTTATTTCCTACCTTACATCTACCATTTACACTCTGTTATATTGCTGTCAAGGCCTTTCTTCCACATTGTTGTGATGGAGAAGCTTGGGCTGGTCCATTATGAAAAGTCTCCACAGAATGAGAAAATATTGAAAATGTTTTACCAATCGTGTATCAAGGCATCATTGTTATTGATCAGAATGATTCAGTTCATCTACGAGGAAAATGTACATCCTTACAAACCTATGAACTTGGCTCATTCGGCATTCCAGGCTGGCTTAGTCGTCGGACTTTTGCTTTTATTGAACAAGAAGAACATCGATGATGAAATCTTCCATTCACACATGGAGGAAAGCACAAATAAGGAGGAAGGCGACCTTTACAAGGATGTTGACATCAAGAAAATGTTAGAGAACGGCCTGGCCTCCAGTATTGATATCTTTGAATCGTACGGGATCTTTGATGTCACGTCGAAAAAATTTGGTGAGGTTTTGAAGGCCTTGAAAGATGTCACTATTGGCACTGAATGCTGCCCACCTTCTGGTGGTCTCAATTGGAGTCAAATGAATTCTGTTGATGGCTTAAACAGATATGACAATGGTTCTACTTCAAGAACATCATCAGTCGCTCTTCGTCGCTCAGAATCAGATGTATCTGAGAAGGAAAGGATCACTCAATACCACCAGCAATTGTCGTTCAACAAAAATTTCTTCACTGCTATTCCAATGATTGACTTCCAGTCGTTCAAATCCCCAAATCCACAACTTCAGCCACAAACTGAGCCCGAGCAACCACTTACAACTCAAATTTCAAACCATCAACAGTATCAACAATCGATGTTCTCCACTTCATCTCCACAATCATCCAATTTGGGTCAATACAGCCAACAACCAATTTCAGACTCCTTACGAGGGTCACAGCAACCCAATCAAAGTCAATTGTCACAATCATTCCAAAACGCCGACTCAACTTTGGTCAACAACATGATTCAGTCAACAGTTAATCAAACTGATGCACAAGAAAGGTATGAGAATATCCTCAAATTTCAAGATTGGTTATTCCCAAACTCAGAACATTTCCCGTACACAGGGTTTTATGGTACTACTGCTGAAGATGGAAATGCCTCTCAGCAACAAGATTCATCAGGAATGAATATCGGATTATCAAATATGGCTACGGCCAATACCATTGTTAACGGAGTAAATGACCTGGCTAATGTGACGACATTTAGAGAAACTACTGTTGAGTCTAACCCGACAGATGATGTGTTTTTGAATAGTATCATTGTCAATACCAACAAGAGTGGTAAAAATAATGATAATAATAATAATGCCGCTTCTGGTTTTGTCAACCCACACCAAAACCATCATCAATTTTCAGAGGATATGATACTTCAGATGCTGCAACAACAACGACAACAACCAGATCTGAATCAACATGCAACCGAAATGAACCAGCATCATAACAACTTCCATCATTCTTTGAGATATAATAACCACAATATTATGAACAATCCTTTGGATAGTTTAGCTTCAATTGGTCTGGCAGCTTTACAAGGTATACAACTGCAAGAGCTTCAACAGCAGCGGCAGCAACAGAATCAACAAGCATCAGCTGGTCAATGTTCCCAACCATCCCAATTTAGGTTTAATGGTTGATCTGAATTAATACAACTTTCTTTAAAATCTCTGTATAATTCCTTGATTGATCTTTTTATCAATCAGCTATTCCTGTTTTCTATCTTAACTGTTTGAATATTGTTGTTAAATCCAATAAAGAATGCCCAAGTTTAATGAATCTAGCAAATTCTGAAGGGCGCTGCCAAGATTATCCGGGCGAAAATTAATAAGGCACTCCAAAATTTTTGCAAAAATATTAAACCCAAGCGAAGGATCGGAAGATGGGATGAGCATAATCTTTTGACATTGTATTTTCTCACGATTCCTCTTTGATAGATTCAACATATCTATTATAAAAACAGCCACATATACACAAATAAAACACAGGATGGACAAATTTCTAGGAGGAAACAGTGATTCTGAAGATAACGACGTCCGTGATTTAGGCTCTGATGAAGAGTTCTTCAATATTGGGAGATCTAAAAGCAATTCCAAGGCTCAACAAGGTCAAGAAGATTCCGATGAAGAAGAAGAAGAAGATCTTATAGACTCTGATGCAGAAAACCAACAACTCATTGCCACAAAGAACAAAAAGAAGGATGTCAAGATTCAACAAGATGCTTTTGCTGCCGAACATGAAGATGAGAATGAAGACATGGAAGAAAACGATGATGAAGATGAAGGTGTTTTGCCAAAAGAAGACTTACAAACAGGTACCAAGAGAGAAATCGAAGATAAACAGAATATTAATGAATTATTCCGTAAATCCAAACTTGCCAGTTTGAAAAACAAATCCTCCTCCAAGAAAAAAGGTAAGACCGGTGTCGTTTACATGTCTAAGATCCCACCATACATGAAACCAGCAAAGATGAGACAAATTCTTTCCAGATTCGGTGAAGTCGATAGATTATTTCTCAAAAAAGAATCTACGCAAAAGCACAAGAAGCGTATCGCCTCTGGTGGTAACAAGAAGGACATGTACGAGGAAGGTTGGGCCGAATTTATCAGAAAGAAGGATGCCAAGTTAGCCGCTGAGACTATGAACGGTAACATACTGGGTGGTAAGAAGGGTAACTTTTACTACGATGATGTGATGAATATCAAGTATCTTTCGGGCTTCAAGTGGATCGATCTAACACAACAAATCTCCAAGGAAAACGAAGTTAGAGAGAGTAAGTTACAAATCGAGGTTTCTCAAGCTGCTAAGTTGAACATTGCCTTCATTAAAAACGTCGAAAAATCCAAGATGGTTGAAAACATGCAAGCGAAGAAGAGAGAAAGAGGTGATAAGACTGATGGTGAACCAGAAATTAGAAGAACTTTCCAACAAAGAAAGATCACTTCTAAGAGACATGATGCTAATAAGGATTTGAAAGAGAAAAATAATGAAAAGTTGGACTCTGTCCTATCAAGAGTCTTCTGAAGTCTGTATTAATTAATAAAATAAGGTCATAGAATTTTTCTTACCAAGAACTATTGCATAAATAAGTCTCGAAGTGTATGAGATAGTTACCCCAGCATAAACCCTTTAGCAATTCCGAGGGTATAAAAATTCTTTTTCCACATGCTTTCCAATGGTAAAATGCCTCTGGGAAATAATTCTATTAGCTGCCCTACAAAAATTCGCGGAGGCTCATCGCTTGCGGGAAATTTTACTCCAAAAAAATTTTCTTAAAAAAATTTCTTTGTCGGATCTAACTTGGCATCCCACACCTATAACGTACTGTCGTATGTTTTTTAAACCTTTTCTTCAAGCTTCAATACTTTCATTGACTTCCAATAAACGCACAAAACAACAACAAATACAACTATAATGGGTACCGGTAAGAAGGAAAAGCAAAGAAGAGTCCGTGAAGGTGATACCCGTGACGGGAACTTACGTGTTAAGGGTGAAAATTTTTACCGTGATGCTAAGAGGGTTCAATTCTTGAACATGTACAAAGGTGGTCGTGCTCAACGTAACAAAGCTGGTGAAATCATCAAGGCTGCCTACTTACAAAGTACTGATGCACCAACCGCTCGTGTTGATCCTAACAGAAAGTGGTTTGGTAACACCAGAGTTATCTCTCAAGATGCCTTAACGCATTTTAGAGAAGCCTTAGGTGATAGAAAGTCTGATTCTTACCAAGTTTTACTTAGAAGAAACAAATTACCAATGTCTCTTTTAGATGAAAAAGACACTACTGAATCTCCAACCGCTAATATCTTGGATACCGAAACTTATGAAAATACTTTCGGTCCAAAGTCTCAAAGAAAAAGACCAAGAGTTGCTGTTTCCTCTTTAGAAGATTTGGCTGAATCCACTGGTAAGGATGCAGTTGATTTCCAAGAGAAGAATGAATTAGCAGCAACTATGGGTTTGATGGGTGACGTTGATACCGATGGTTGGACCGCTGAAGCCAAGGAAGCTATTTTCCACAAGGGTCAATCCAAGCGTATTTGGAACGAATTGTACAAGGTTATCGATTCCTCTGATGTTGTTATCCACGTCTTGGATGCTAGAGATCCTCTTGGGACTAGATGTTCTTCTGTTGAAGAATATATTAAAAAGGAAGCTGCTCACAAGCACTTGATTTTCGTTTTGAACAAGTGTGATTTGGTTCCTACTTGGGTTGCCGTAAGTTTACTATATTTTTTTTGTTTGGTTTGTTGATATTTTTTGGTTACTACTAACTTTTTCACTAATAGTCTTCCATTTGGTTTAAAGTTGTCAACTGAGTTTATTTGCTTAAGCAATTTTTTTGTTTATAGTACCCAAAGTTCTTTGTCAGGGCATTAATCTCTTCCTTCATGGTTGAATTTTTTATCAATGATCATTGTCTGTTACAACTTTGGAAGATTGATTGTTATCCGCCTCCATTTTCTTTCCCGTTCTGGGTTAGACGGAACTGTGTTGCTTTTGGTATCGTCCTGATGCTGATTTTGCTCACTTAGGATAACTGAAGGGTCTTATGAGTTGAACTCTGAATATGGAATTCTATATTTCTGTTGAATTTGAGGATGCTTCTTAGTAAAGACCCTTACATCTCTTCTCAATTTTATATAGGTTTTTATTTTGCATTTGCTGGGACTCATCATTGACATGCTTTTTATTTGTTTGGGATTCTATCGGAAAAACAATTTGTGGTGGAACATTAAAAGAAAAACCCAAAATCAAATTCTGATAACAAAGGAAAATCACATACTAACATTGTTATTCACAGTCTGCTTGGGTTAAACACTTATCCAAATTCCATCCTACAATCGCTTTCCACGCTTCCATTACCAACTCTTTCGGTAAGGGTTCTCTAATCCAATTGCTTCGTCAATTCTCCTCTTTACACTCCGACCGTAAACAAATCTCTGTTGGTTTCATCGGCTATCCAAACACTGGTAAGTCTTCTATCATTAACACTTTAAGAAGAAAGAAGGTTTGTCAAGTTGCTCCAATTCCAGGTGAAACCAAGGTTTGGCAATATATCACTTTGATGAAGAAGATTTTTTTGATTGATTGTCCAGGTATTGTTCCACCATCTTCCAAGGATTCTCAAGAAGATATCCTTTTCAGAGGTGTTGTTAGAGTTGAACACGTCACCCATGCTGAACAATATATCCCAGGTATCTTGAAGAGATGTCAACGTAAGCATTTGGAAAGAACCTACGAAATCTCCGGTTGGAATGATGCTACTGAATTCATTGAATTGTTAGCCAGAAAGCATGGTAGATTATTGAAAGGTGGTGAACCAGATGAACAAGGTATTGCCAAGTTGGTTATCAACGATTTCAACAGAGGTAAGATCCCATGGTTCGTTATGCCTCCAGAAGATGAAGAAAGACCAAGAAAGAAGCAAAAGTCTGAAGATGCTGAATCTAAAAACGATGAAGAAGAAGCTGAAGCCACTGAACAACCGGAAGTCGAAAAGGATGAAGAACAAGAAGAATCTGAAGAAACTGCCAAGTCTGCTACTGCTCCTGCTCAAGATTAAGTACACTTCAATTCGGTTCATAATTTGTTCACATTTCTTGCATTTTGTTCTTTATCTTTTTCTTTTCTTTTCTTTTCTTTTCTTTTTGTTTTGGGAGTTGAGTATTAATGTCGTTTTTATTTATTTATTCATTCATTCATTCATCTGCTGCATAATATTAATCACGTCTACATACATCAATATTTGGGGATTACTGACAGCTACCAATTGGTTGTCGTCATATTATCATATGGGTTTTAGAAAATCAGGGTTTAAATTAAATTATTGTTTGATTTTGTATATTAGCTGTTTAACGTTTTAATTGTTATATTTTGGGTGCATTTTTTTAAAACCTTTGATGACTTCTTCCTTCAGAAAACCAACTTCGATTCATTGATATTTGATTTCGATTGGGAATCAGCCATAAGGCGCAGAAATCCTGTTGCCTTGTTGTTATGTCGATCTGTTTCTTGTAACATTAAAAAATTTCAAGTACTGCCGTTGATTTGGAACATCCTCGTCCAGGACATTTTTCCATTTTTTTGTCAGCTGCATGTCCTTTGTCTGAGGTTGAGCAGATATGTACATTGTATGTACTGCAGTGCATGCCGTCAAATTTAAAGTTTGGAGCCCGACGACATTTTCTCACGCGAGGGAACCAGACTACAAAAATATGATCCGAACAGGGAAAGAAGAATCCGTAATGCCATTTCAGGTATATCTTTGAAATAATCGGCACCCGAGGGTTACCGCTAGCTTATGGGCGAAGAAGCCAAACCACGTTTAGGGATGTTCGAAAAGTTGAAACAAATTTGTAATCTGATCTGGAGAATAAAAAAAATTGGAGCTACGAATTTTTCCCACGTTACCAAACGAATTTCGGTTTCAAATTTTTTTATCAAACACATTCATGTACAATAAAAGTTATCCATGCCGATAAGTGAAAAAAAACTCTTTGTCGACATTGAAAAGAGGAATCAATGTGAGAAAATAAATCATTATGTTTCTGTTTATGTGATATTAGAGGGGTTTCGTAAGATCTTGGAAAATAAGGAAGCCGAATGAAAGGAAAAAGAAAAGAATTATAGTTACCCAGTTACAACGAAGTCGTACGCCTTTCAGCGGCTTTCTGATTTCAAATTTCGACCTATGATGAAGGCGATGTGTAGTGAACCTATCCACTGCGGTGAACATGATTATGTTTCCCTAGAATTTTGGCTTAGACGTTGATATTTCGAATATCAATATTGTGGACAACTCTTGTGGTGCAGATCTAACTTTCCTAGGGAATACAATGTTGAAGGCTTCAAGAGATACCGATTATAGGGACCTTAATATATGAATTGCCCTTCATGTAATAGTTGTTGTGCAATGGCCACTTGATAATGGTCATAAATCGGTAATCTTTATTCAAGAATCTATGTAAGCATGTCGGTTGGATCCTTACGGGATACAAGCTCTATTTATAGATAGTAGTGAAATAGTGTAATAGGTTTAGGCTATTGTGAATAGAATAACCTAGAATAGGATAGATTAGTAATGCCTTACCTAATCACATGAGTACTCTCTTATTACAATATTGGTACTAAATATATATATATTAACAAGTCTCCGCTTCGCTTCGGTATGTGGAACATGCCAGAAATTTTCTGAGTAGTTGAAAATTTCTATAGAATCCCTAGAGTAGGTGAGAGTATTTTTGGTACTATATATATATTGATTAAGCGTAGTTCCAGTTTGTGCTGATTGATCATCTTAAGTTGAATAGATTGATCTCTTCTTTGATATGTCTTGCAACTTTAGGAAAGACGACATTATTTGTTGTGAGCTCACCTGTCTGTTCAAAATCATTCATGACAGAGCCATCTGGGAGAATGGTGGATAGTGACTTCACCATGACGATTGCATTGCTGAAGGTAGAAAGTCTTGATAATGCGACATAGAGTTGGCCATGAGCAAAAACAGGAGGATCCAACATGATACCGACTTTTCCATGGAAAGTTTGACCTTGAGACTTGTTGATAGTCATACTGAAGCAGAC
>JAKTTJ010000073.1:0-53671 GCA_030581495.1 Waltiozyma xylosica | reverse complement strand
CCTTTGATTCTCACCACAAATCTTCTACCTGCAGCTGGCTTGGTCAACGGTCTACGTGTAGTGTTAGTGAGATTTTCCCCGAGAGTTCTTCACTGTTTGAAAGTTACAGGTGAACGTGAAGATGTGGATGAGGTTATTGCTATTCCCAGAATCAAGCTCAAGAACAGTCACGCAAACACGAAGTGTCCCTATGAATTCATCCGGACTCAGTTTCCTGTGAGGGTCTGCTTCAGTATGACTATCAACAAGTCTCAAGGTCAAACTTTCCATGGAAAAGTCGGTATCATGTTGGATCCTCCTGTTTTTGCTCATGGTCAACTCTATGTCGCACTATCAAGACATCCCACCTTCAGCAATGCAATCGTCATGGTGAAGTCACTATCCACCATTCTCCCAGATGGCTCTGTCATGAATGATTTTGAACAGACAGGTGAGCTCAAAACAAATAATGTTGTCTTTCCTAAAGTTGCAAGACACATCAAAGAAGAAATCAATCTATTTAACTTAAGATGATCAATCAGCACAAACTGGAACCACGCTTACTCAATATATATATAGTACCAAAATACTCTCACCTACTCTAGGGATTCTATAGAAATTTTCAACTACTCAGAAAATTTCTGGCATGTTCCACATACCGAAGCGAAGCGGAGACTTGTACTTAATATAAAATAATCTAAACATACACAATTAACTAATATTTTAGAAAACTAACCTGAAAACCCACATATAAAACCTCATAAAACATAAATTTTGGAATCACAATTGAATAACAATATGTAAGAAACAAAACATAAAAACCACACAATGGCCAAGTCTACTCATAAACAGGAGCCCTACCAATCAATAGTAGGAAAGAGAATTCACTAGCCGGCTCTTATCTTTAAGCCAATCTGTAAGCTTAATCCCATCTGGCTTGAACAACGTTGTAAGATGCTGGTCTTTCAACCAAACCATCATCAACAACTTCAAATTCTTGCCATGTAGATTCCGCGTATTTAGAGATCTTCTTTTGCATGAATTCAATAGTTTCTAATTGATCAAAGATTTCACCCTTGGAGAACTTTTCATTCAAGTTGTTCTTCAAGATGTCAATTCTCTTGGATAAGACATCCAATCTGTAGTTCATCCACTCAGTGTAGAATTCGTTGTATCTAGAAGCAGATAAAACAGCTGGCTTGACAGTAGTAATGACACTGTCATCTAATAATGGATCCTTTGGTCTGAAAGAGCAAACAGAGGTGATACGTTCCTTAAAATCACCTTTTGGCTTCATGGCAATGTGTCTTAAGATTCTACCTTGTAAGACATTACACCAACCTTGTTTTGGACCTTCAACCTTAGCAACCTTACCATCACCCTTGATCAAAGCAGTTTCACCACCAATCATTTCAGTGGTATTAGATAACATTAAGACACAAACCATTTGAGGAGAATCAAAGTGCCATGTGACAATACCTGGGATTTCTTCAGCGTTTTCTACATCCTTGTCGTCTTGTGTGGAAACATTAGTGGTTTCCTTACCCCAAGTTTGAGTATCGGCAGTCTTGACAGATAGGTTGATGTGTCCGATTTCATAATCAAATTGATGTTCTAATTCGACATTAGACATCATAGATAAGATCTGTAAAGTTCTTGGGTGATCCCAAGCAGCCTTAGTAAAAGGAGCGTAAGACTTAGCGTAACCTCTAATGTTAATATCCTTGTCACCGGTGTTGGATTGATTGGTCAAACGACCGCATTTCTCAAATAATTCCTTTTGGAAAAGCTCCCATCTCATGATCAAGATGGCTTCCTTAGTGAACAATGGGAAAGGATCAGTAACACCAATATCCGTGATTGGTTGTTGGTGGAAATCAGTGACACCCAAATCAGACAAGGTTAGTCTCTTAGTATTGGCGTAGTCAGAGTCTTTGAAGGCAATATGGACAGCTGGGTCGAAAGTGATGGCAGAAGGATCAATGATACCAGCAGCTTTGATCTCCTTGACTAAAGGTTCAATTACCTCAGAGTGGAAACCCTCTGGAATATCGAACGTGTGGTTGTCGTTGAGGACATCTGGAGTCAAAGTGTTTTCAATGATTGCGACTGGCATTTGTAATAGTAGATATTATTGTTTTGATAATGATGATGTCAAATAAATCAGCTTAGTACTCCTAGCTTTTACTCATGATGGGATTCATTTGTGTATTTATAATTTGGAAACTGGGTGTCAATTATCGAAAAAGTCTTTTAGTTCAAGAGTCTAGATTCTATATCGAACCTTTCCCAGTCAATATTATTAGGATATAGACCTCAGATCTAATCAAGATCGGTTTTTTGACGCTCAATACTGCTAGTTACAGTTATCTTAGCTGTGGGTTCAAATCCAGGACTGCCTGATGGTTTTTGAAACCAGATTCAGAAAATTGTCTGGTTAAATACTGATACGAGGTGCATCGAGATTTAACACGAACGAGAAAGTAAACCGGTTTCGGGCATAAAGCACTTTCTCTGACTAATCAATATAGAAAACATTCCTGGAGAAGATTGATAACAGGAAAAACTCACCTTACGATATTGGATTTTCCTTGTCGAATTTTCATCGTAGAGTAATAGGGCGACTTCATGCGGTTTACGATTCATATGTTTTCCTTCAATATATTCAGGCGGCAGAGTCTTTGTCTTTCGGTTGGAGTTGACGGTAGTTCTTGCTCTAGTGCACTGAGAGCGCTTGTTTTGCATGAGCAAATCAAAGTATCAAAGAACTCCGTTCGTTGTAATTTCCATTTTCCTTGATAAAGAATTTTGGTTGATCTGCAGCGTTCCCAAAAACCTACATACAGGATTTAAGACACGACAACCAACTAGCGAAGCAATTATATAGACGTTTTCGGAAACCGTGTGAACCTTATATACATAACATTGAATGCATATCTTGCATTCACTCACTCACTTGAGCTCGCAAAACGTGATATACTGCACTTCTGCTTGGAAGATTTTATAATTGAGGTTGAAGTGTCGCGGACTGGGGTTGTTCTTGTGATGTATAAGACAATTGAGTTGACAGAAGAAAAGAAGAAGAATGAAACGCTTATGGGAATCATGCTTTGTGAGTTACGTTTCTGCGACTTGGTAGTGCTCTATGGATACTCTGGACTCGAAGTCTGAAGTTGGAACACTTTCCATAGATAAGAACCTGCCTGATATGCATCTTCGATGCATTCAACCGCCGGTGGAACGGCGCTCCATCCGTGACGCCCATTGTTTCCCCAAAGAGTTCGAAATTCCCTTTATTAATGCTTGAATTTCGCTGCACGAATACAGAGTTAACAGCTATATTATCTATCATTACAGGCATAGTATTGTTAGAGGTGGGTTTGTTTTTAAAAATTAGACCATAATCGAAAGATATTTGAACAACCGCTGTAAGAATTTATCGGCCAGGCTAATTCAGTTTTACGTTATCTCCGGAGTCGCATTAAATCCTTGACTCCCACAGTTAGGGATCGGCTCCCGAGTCACCGCCAAAGGAGGGGGGGTGGGGGCTCTGAGAACAGTTCAACCGCTAGCTAGTCTTTTGACACCAAAATTTAAACCAGATCTGTGTATTTTAACAGTCTCATGGGCGGTAAATCAGGGAACGGGTTACTGCACAAAGCCGTAGAAATTAAATTTCAAACATGACATGATCCAACAATGTACGTTTGATTGGCCGCTGAAACCTATCCAAGGGTTTCAATAGAACTGATAAGAACCATTTGTCATCATCCATCCTATTTCCCGCTGAATCGTTTATCAACCATACTGGAGACTTTATCCCTTTTCCTACGCATTTTCACCAAGTTTCAACTTTACTGCTTTGAACACAAAGGTCAACAAGGGTTAACTCACGCCACCAAACAAACAGCCCAGATATGCCCCTAAAAGACTCCATGCTTGACTTATTGAGAAGTTTAGGTATCTTTCCTCTTCCGCAGAATTTAAGGACCTGTCTGAAAATTGTAAAGTCCATTTGTATTCTATTTCTACTTAAGGTTTTCATTGTAATTAACTCTATGATTGTTTTGGAACTTGCCATTTTACTCAACTTCTTCATTATCACACCTTCTTTTCATTTCACAATCTGCAGACTGATTGATACGATTTTCTGGGATGCTGTGTTATACTTGATCAACAAGAAGAAGATAAAGATCATAATTACAGGTTTAAATTTGAAAGAAATGAAAAACAACAAAAGCAGCAAGGATGACCCCAAAATTCAGGAATTGAAGAATTCCATTGTTATTTCAAACCATAGATCCTTGTTTGATTTCGTCATTATGTACTACTTGAAGACCATGGTTGAAAAGGCAACTGACGATGAAATCAATATGAAATTCTTCAATTGGAACAAACTTTGGTCAGCACCTGATTTGAGTTTACTTAGAAATATTATGAAGTACGATGAAAACTGGGAGTATAAACCTGCTGACTTGGAACATGAAATTAGACGATGTACTACCAACGAAAATCTTAAGCCGAACAACCATTGGGTGGTTCATTTCCCAGAAGTTAACATTTTTAATGAAAAGGTCTACGTAACACAGGCCCAACAAAATAGCAATTATTATTTGCCTAAGTTGGAAAACTTGCTCTACCCAAGATTCAACAATTTCAATAATTTGATAAGTATAGTGCAAAATGATCAACTGTCCAAAATACCAGAGCTTCCATTCAAGAACTTGATTGATCTCAATATTCTTTATTACGATCCTTTGAAGAACGCATTTGTTGAGCCAAAGTTACTTGAGATCTTCACTTTAAAACAACCAATTTTAATTATCAGCATTGATATCAAGTTGAAGCCTTTGAATAAACTTCCAACAAAGCAAAGAAAGCTTGAGAAATGGCTTGAAAAAGACTGGTGTGAAAAAGACAAACAGTTGGATCTCACACAGAAGAATTTGAAGATAGATGAGTGATCAGTTAACATATATATTATTGAATCATCAGTACAATTAACTTTTAGGGCACATCCACAATCTTATCGATCTTAGACCCTTGTCCAATTATTCAATGCTCACCTTGATGCAACATAACAGATCGATTAAATGCTGAAACTCTCTTTATAAATAATGTTTATTGATCAAATCTATATAGTAAAACCAAATAATGCTATAAGACCTCATCATCCACTTAGATAGTAGTTTCTTGTAACTTGGAAGCAAGATCTTGAACTTCCTTGTTTTCGTTATCTGGAGTGTACTGTTCTTGGGCTTGTTCTAATTCCCTCTCTAGTTCATCCAAGTCATCTTGCGCTTCTTCAGCTTCTTCCTCTTCTTCGTCTTCATCTTCACTATCAACTTCTTCCAAGTCATCTAATTCATCAACTGCACCGAAACCACGTTCTTCAAAGATAGCAGTGATTTGTTCAATAATTTCGGATTCTTCTTCAAATCTGTTACCGTTTAGTTCTAAGTTCTTTAAGCTTGGTAACTTAGTTTCAACAACTTCCTTTAGTAATTCTAAAGCGTTGGTTTCTAATTCGTTGTACTGCAATTTCAAGTTTTCAAATTGTCCCAAGACATCACCCTTGTGGAAAGCTTCAACCAACTTGAAGGAGCCGATTGGCTTTAACAAACAATCGTTGACGTTTAATTCCTTTAATGAGGTCCAGTTGCTCAAGTTTTCAGCTAAGATAATAGCGGACCTGGAAGTGATAGTATTATCTTGTAAATCTAAGATAGTTAAAGCAGTGTTGAACTTTAAACCTTGTAAGATTAACTTGGCGATACCGTGTGGTCTGATACCGTTTTGATATAATTTGACGACTTCTAAGTCCTTGTGGTTTCTTAAACCAATAGAAAGGTAGTTGATAGAACCATTTTCTAATCTGTTTCTACCACAGATGAAAGTCTTCAAGGATGGTAAAGAGGCAGCCTTCTTAGCTTGGGATAACTTGTATAAAGCCTTACCGATTCTTTCACCAGCAAATGGACCCATACCATTGTTAGAAAGGATTAAGTGTTCAACATAGATTGCCTGTGCAAGAAATTGTTCCAAAGGTTCAATGGTCATCAAACCGAAAGCGTTATCAGATAAGTTTAAGATGTGTAATTTGGATAATTTGATCATTGGTGGAAGAAGGTACTCTAAAGACTTTGGGATTTCATCTTTTAATCTACCAGTGAATAAATCAGCAAAGTTAACTTCTTCCAAAGAGGTCAAAGTGGATAAAACATCACCTAAAGCCTTGGAAGCTTCAATACCGATGGTGTTACCAGAGAAATCTAACTTCTTGATGGTATTGGAGGCGGCCTTGGTGGTTAATTCATCAAGGTATGGTTGAATGTCAGTGACATTGTCAAACTTGTAAGCCTTACCAGCAATGGAGTAGATTTCCTCGTCTTTGTAAGATGGGGTGAAATCTAAGGAGGCCATTTTCAAAAAGTATAGAGTCAGATTGTGCTAATCTCTAATCATTGGTCAGCCTGTATTATGGTAACCTGCCAGATTTCAATTTTTTTCTAACGACCAGCTGGTAAAGTGTGTGGTAAATCTGTTTCTTTTGTTAGATGACTAAGAGATTAGTCATGCTCAAACTGTCGCGTGCGAGTTAGTTGGTTTGGGCGACACGCAATAGAGACTGTTGGCAAATTTGAATTTTCGTCGCCTCCCAGCTTAAATTTTCGTTTTTGACGAAAATTCGTGGAAGGTTGGAGAGTAAGGTTCTGTAGTTGTATGCAGACAAATGCGAGTCATGTTCGAGTTTTGAACAGCCAAATTGGGAAGACGACGAAAAATTCGTCGTCTTGAAACCTTGAGTTTTCGTCGTTTTAACGCGTCAGGTCCACGTCTTTAGAACACTCATGACACTTTAATATTGTCTACATAACTAGAAATGATGTCAGAAAACTCTAGAGGCTCATATGAAAAGCTTGATGAAAGCCACCTAATTGTGTTATATGAAAAGTTATTATCAGAATATTCGTTTTCTGATGTTGATAGCAAAAGAAGCTGTGGTGCTTAACTGACCATAAGGTTTTGGCAAAAAATAAATCTGGAATATGACCAGATAGCTCTTGAACTTAAGCGATTGAGAACAATACAAAGTAGCTCGGTGCCGGTAATAGTCCCAAAGGATTTTGCTTTCAGTAAATCAACTTCATCATCCAGTTTCATTTCCTCAACAATTTTCTTGATTTCGCTCTTCTTGCAACGAAAGAAAATTTGACTTTCATTATCATTAAAGGAATTTAAATCAAACCTTTTATAAGTTCCTTCTCTCATTGCTTTAAAAACACCCGCAGCTGCTCTTTCATCATCTGGTTGATAATCTAAATCATCTAGCACTTCATTGGTTTCATTTGGTTCATGAAACTCAGAATTCATATCGATTCCTTTTCCAAATTCATACAAATCTTGCTCAAGAGATGACTCAATAAACATTATCTGATCAGAAGTAGTGCTCAAATCATCCACATATTTATCAAAATGGGAATTTAGACCTTTGCGCCGTTTTATTGAATTATCAATTTCATAAGCATCAAAAGCCCTGAGTGCACCCAAGTGGAACATTTGGGTGCATGCTTCTTTCAATTGCCTATTAATTGATTTAATAACATTCAATATCTCTCTAATCTGCTCAGTCCCATTCATTTTAATCAGGGTACCAATGAATTTGAACTAATTATATCCAGTTGTAGTTTATCGTGTCATTGATTACACAAAAACAAGACGCGTCAGGACCTATGTCCAAGATCAGGACACGTTCGTCGCGAAAATTACTATATTTGTTATGGTTAGCATATTTGTACATATTTATGCAGAAACGAAAATTCAAATTTGCCAACAATCTCTAATGAGTAGAGAGACCGAAATGGGTAGATAGATCTGTTTGTTGCAATGTAGGAAAAATTTAGATATGAAAGAAACTCTTGATCTAGCATTATTTAGTGAATCTCTGATCACTGTTTTGGACTACACTTACATCAAATGACAGATATTTATAAGAGGGTATCCGAGTTTCTTGAACGAATCACGGATCTCGCTGGACGTGAGGAGGAATTGAATATGGACGTTCTGGGAATGATCGAAGGCAGTCTATTCCAAGGGCTGTTCTTCACTTTAGCCGATGACGGTCAATTCTTGAACACGCTATTTCATAAAAGTGAATTCCCAAAGACATGGTATGAAGCGAGTCAGCTTAATAGAAACCCAAACTATAAGTATTTTCATAATGCACCACTTTTACTTAACTCCAAAAACAGCGGGACAGGTTCTTGTGGCAGACAGTTCATGACTGAAGGCATTCTTTACACTTGCGTGGACTGTGATCACTCCTATTGTGATGTCTGCTTCAAGAAAGAAGATCACGACAAACACTTGATAGACGCAGAAGTGAAGGATGAAAGCGAAGAGTGTACTTGTCCAAACAAACAACCTTGGAATCACAAACACCACTGTTCCACAAAGAGAAGAAAGTCGTCAAGACCTTTTATGGAAGCATTGAAGCATGAAGGTTACGATCAAGATATGATGAAGAAAGTGTATGAAGCTTGCCTAGACTTCATGATCATAGTCATGATGCATAGTAATCAACATTTGCCTGTAGTCCAAGAGAGATTCAGAAAGCTCTTTCAGGCCGGTTTAGACGATTTCGCATTTGAACAACTCAAAGAAGACATGGAAAAGTTTGAAGCAGGCATCACTTCATCTATTCCAAAGCCAGTGGCTGCCCCAATCGCCTATATCTCATTATTACATACAGATGGGTCCCATACTAAAGATCAAATCAGAAAGGCTTTGAAAAATCTTAATACCTCAAATCAAGAAGACGTATTCCACTTGACAGAAGCGTTATCAATGGAAGGAAGAGCCCCAGTAAACTACTTTTCAAATCTCAAAGATGCGATGGAAGACCTCAAAAGGTCCTTCAAGTGCGATGTTCCGTGTTCCATCATTTCGAGTCGTGGGTTTCAAGCCGGTGAGATTGTGAAGCTTCTAGTAAATTGGATCTCTTTATCGTTCCCTCATATTAATGTTGGGTTCATCAAGTCTTCAAGACGTACATTTGCCCAAGCTATGACATCAAAGCCAACAAGGGAGTTTATTAAACCTTATTGGAACCTTGAAACTAAAATCACAGAAAACCCAGAGAATTCAGGCCTTATGAAAGGCCAAAGTATCTTGAACGGTGGCCCATTAACAAGACTTCAATTCTTTTTATTCTTTGATGTTAAAGTCCCCAAAAATCTTAGACAAGGATTAAAAAAACTTATTGAAGAGAAAATTTTCGCTAACGTGTCATTTAAAGTCACTTGTGCTACCCAAACATTCGCCATTTACGACCAACTAACTGCAAATCATAAAGCTTTTGACCTCAGCAATTTGGAATGTGTGTTATTTGATAGTTTTCCCTTTGATTTTTATTATTTCCCAGATGTCGCAACTGCGATTGGTAAGTCTCCAATGATTGGTACGATCGTGAAATCAATCCATCAACTCTTCACCCCATACCAAGAAAATAAGAACGGAAGACTTGTCATGAGTCCTCCTCCGGTTAACTCCAAAGAACGTGATTTACTAATAAAGTCAAATCAGTACATTTGGGCGTTTTTCAAAACCACGAGGTCAATCAAGGGTTTATTCATCTCTGATAATTTCAAGGCTTTCACCAGATATTTGGAAATGTTTTCATATTCATGGTTGGTGAGATTACCAACCAGAGAGCTGAGACTCACCGCCGCCGTTGAAATCACCAGCATTTATACCTTGTTCTCGGATATTATCGCCAATATTTCCACTATGAAGTCCTTTATCAAAGATGTTGAAATGAACGACTTCAAGGGATGCTTGAATGCCATGTTACAGATTGCGAACCAAACTCATAATGTCAAGTATAAGATTATTAAGGGTCATAAAATTCTTGAATATGATATGGCTAACGAGGTCTATTCTATGTTTTTTCAATCTAATTGCATAATCTCCAAATTCTTTCAATGTCTCCATGAAGAGAAACAGTCATTTGCAACTTCTATCACGAACCACGACCATGTGTTCAACATTGCCGATAGAGGTTTGAGAACCATTGTTTTGAATGTCATCACTCAAATTTCACCAGGTGCAGACAACTTAAACCTTCATAACGCCAAATTAGCATACACTGAAGTGGAACAACAAAAATTATTTGGGGCTGATCTAAACCTCTTTGTCTCGCACATCCATCTCGTTCAAGTTGCACTATTGGTCAGTCCTTCACCAACTCGAGTCATTTACAACATTCTTGAAAGATTTGACATTCTTGATTGGTATCTCGGTAAGTCTTCTCTGGAGGATACAGTCCATCGCCAAGTCACAGATAAACTAATATCAAAGGTCATGAGAGTCTTCTATTTGATTCTCACAGAAAGATCCAGATTACAACCATTTACCACTAAAAAGCAAATTTTATATCAAGAAATCAGAAGGAATCACATCAAAAGATTGTGTCTTTTGAACGATGCCAATCTTAAAGACATTATTCCCGATGCAATGGCTAATACCATCGAGGAAATAGTACACATGTCTAGCGATATTCTTGCAGAGATCACTGGTGTTGATAATGTGACTGATCGTGAGGCTAAATATAACTTGGTCGATACTGTGTTCAACGAAATAGACCCAATGTCCATTGAGTACTTTGCTGGAGATTATAAAAGATACGAAAGTCGTCTTGTGGAAAAGCTGACACCTAAGAATGCAAAGGCCTTCGACAAAGTTCTAGTTGAACCAAAACTTAATAAGATCAAGAAATACGGTGTGAAGCTTGGCGAGTTTTCAAGATCTACAGCTTTTGCTAAGCTCTTGACCAAATTGATTTCTATAGCAGTTGAGAAAAAGAAAGAGTACGAATACTTGCCATTGCTACTGCATATGGTCCATGCTATCTTGAAAGATATCGAGTTGAGCTTAGACGAAAAATATTTCCCAACTTCTTTCGTCAAAGTCCCGCTCACTCAGTGTCTTTTCAGTTTGGTGGTTTATTCCAAGTTCTCCAAGAACTGTGTTGATAAGGCTGATTATTTACTAGAGTGGTTCATTTTTAGAAATAAGGAGGAAGTAATGGAAGGGTTGAAGGGTTCCTTCGGGGAAGATGCCGTATTGAAGTACAGAATCAAGAAGCTGAGAGCTGGTTTGGATTTTGACAAACCAAAACCTTCTTAAAAACAGATCAAAGAGTTATACTAATATTTCCCACTAGATCGTTATCATCAAATTTAGATTTGTACCAGTTTTCCGGTGTTTAATCAAGGAACAACCATATAGAGATAGCTAATATACAGTGTTCACACCAGCATTTGACATCACTCCATTCACTGATTTTCTGAACATATACGCACAGTGTAAATCTTCATAATACTTTGTATTATATGTGATATTTATTATATTAGCATCTTTAATGAACAAAATAATTCCCAATCACTGCATCTATTAAGATTTATATCTGTATTTATTGACGCGATCAATAATCGAAAACAGTCATAAGATTAAAAAAAAGAAATCAAAAGTACACCTAAGTAAAGTCATTAAAACTTCTAATCATATCAGGGAAAACCTCAATTAAATTAAGCATCAATCTTAGCTTGTTCGATCTTTTCAGCTGTTTGTTCAACAGCAGCATCACCGGCTTCAGCAGCCTTCTTTAAAGCACCTGGGTGAAACTTACCCTTGTCCTTCTTGACCTTCTTGACCTTCTTAACTTCAACTGGAGCTCTGTAACCCTTTTCTTGAGATTCTTGGAATTCTGGATCGTGTTCGTAATCATCACGAATTGAATCTAATAAGGAATTTATACAGTCAGAAACACCGGTCTTTAAATCTGGTGGAGATAACTTTTCTTCCTTGAAATCCTTGACAATTTGTTCAAAAGAGGTATAAGTGATTGGACCACCGAACTTTTCTGGACGATCAATTGGGAAAGAGAATTCAGCATCAGGACCGTTCTTCAATTCATGAATTGGAACAACGACGTACTCAATGAAGGATAATAAACCGTTGTCTTCAACAACACCTGGGGCACAGAAAGCGGCGTTAACCTTCTTCTTGACTTGTTTTGGTTCTTCTAAGACATCAATCTTGGAGTTTGGATCGGAAGCAGACATCTTACCACCTTGTGTTAAACCTGGAACCATTGGGTTCATTAAATGAGCTCTCTTCTTGTAACCTAAGGATGGTAAGTTTTCTTCAGCTAAGACGAAAATCTTACGCTGATCAACACCACCAAATTGGGCATCACACTTCAAGTATTCTTCATCCAAGGCTTGCATTAATGGATAGATTAAACCACTTAATAATGGATTGGCAACTTGCTTGACAACATCAGCACCGGCTCTCTTAGCATCGTTTTGGGAGACAGCGTTGGTCAAACGGAAAAGATCTAAGGTATATTCTGGAGTTAATTGATAAGAAGAACCAGTGACGAAGTGTAATTTTTCAATTGGAACGTTCACGGATTTCAATAAAGACTTAACAACCTTTTCGTAGTAGGTAGCTCTGAACTTGACTGTGTCTAAAGTGGCCTTCATGTTATCTAAGAAAGCGTGCAAATCAGCTAAAAGAACGGTAACTTCACAACCAGCCTTTAAGAAATCAGCTAATTTGGTCATTGGAACGAAGTAACCACAATGTGGTCTACCGGTTGGAGCGGTACCCCAGTAGATCCTCAATGGACGTTCTTTCTTTTCAAGGATCTCCTTGATGATTTGACCATTCAAAACTTCTTGTAAGTTTCTAGTAATTAGCTTGTATTGTTCTTCTGGATCAGTGACGATAGACATAATGCTGGTAAGAAATGATTTCTAAGGGTCAAAGTGTTAGTAAAAATATTAATAAGGAATGTTTCTTTGCTTTTAATAAATTAGTATCGATGTCACAGATCTTTGTAATTTTTTCAAAACTAGTCGCAGATCTACACCACTAAAAGCCATGACAAGACTTACGCTGAAGAAATTTCCTTCTACATACTCCCTTTGTCGGAGAGATGTTCAAGCCAGAAGGACCGGCGGCAACGTTGGGCGTAAATTTCGGAACGCTCATGCTAACCGGACCCCGTTCAGTGTGTGAGTAGCCCTTATTGTTGATCACTGAGATCATATTATTTTGTAATTTGATGGCAAGATAAGCTTTGTAGACGATTCGGTCACGAGATAAACACTCTCGATTTTTTTTATGTTAGCAATTAGCATCAAGAAGCCTGAAAACAATACCTACAACATTTAAGAACAATCCAAATTATGACAGTTCCAATGAAGAAGGTCATCATTATTGGTGGTGGTATCGCTGGTATCAAAGCGGCCCTTGAGCTTCAAACGAAGGGGATCGACTACGTTATCCTTGAAGCAAAGTACAGATTGGGTGGTAGATTGAACACAGTAGAAGGTTTACATGGAAAATATGACATGGGGGCAAGTTGGTTTCATGAGACTTTGAATAATCCGCTTTTCGATGAAGAACTGTCTCTTGGTAACCCGACTGATGATCCAAAGGTTTTCTATGACGATGCTCCAAAGAAGATCTTTAACAGGAATGGTCCTGTCTCTCCTTTCCTGAAACTTGATTCAATCTTCCAAGAGTTATTCAAATTTGTGGAAATGTCAAATGAACAAGATTTGGAAAGTGATGAACCATTATACGACACGATTGTGAAATATTTGAAATCTAGAAAACATCTTTTATCAGATGAACAAATCACCAACATTTCACAATACGCTAGATCTTTGGAATTATGGCACGGTATTGACTCTCAGATGCTCAGTTCCAAGTTTTCCAGTATTGATAATGAAGGCAGAGACGCATTAGCTTTGAACTATGACAGGGTGCTAAAGAGACATACCGATGAACTTGATCCTTCCAAAGTCAAACTAAGCACTCCAGTGACGCATGTTACAAGGACTGATAACGGTACAAAGGTCGAAGTTATAACGAAAGACGGCATCAAGTTCGTTGGAGATGCTGCTATTGTTGCTGTGCCTCAATCGATCTTACAGTTGTCTGAACAGGATGAGGGTTTTATCACGTTCACCCCGAAACTTCCAATGAAGATCACAGATTCATTAAAAAAGATCCACTTTGGCGCGTTGGGTAAAGTCGTTCTTGAATTTGAGCAGATTTTTTGGCCTGTTGATTTTGAACGTGCTTCTATTCTTTCTAATGCCGCTGATGGGTTTTTAGAAGCTATCAAGAATGATACAGATGTCCCAGTCTTCGCCAGAAATTCAACTCCACAAACTTGGGATTTCCCTGCTTTCATTGTTAACTTTGGTGCTTGCTTCAATAAGCCTTCTCTGGTCATACTTACACAACAGCCTTTAACTGATTATCTCGAAGCGAACAGGGAGAAGGCTTGGAACTACTACAAACCAATGGTAGAGGCCCTATCAGGTAAGAAAGATATACCAGATCCGTTAAATGTCATTGTCACAAACTGGACTCAAGATCCTTATCAAAGAGGAGCATACAGTGCCTGCTATCCAGGGGATGATCCATTGCTGGCGATACTAGCCTTTGAAGAAGGCTTTGGTAATGTGAGATTTGCTGGAGAGCATACAGTTCTTGAAGGTGCTGGTTGTGTCCATGGGGCTTGGAGTTCAGGTAGAAGAGAAGCTGAAGCTTTGATAGAAAAATTTGGTTTATAGATCCAAGATAATAAAATTGGGGAATTTAAATTTGAGATTGATAAATAGCAATTAAACTCTTCTTATACCTATTTTCCTCGAACAATGTCCATAATCTTGTAATGAATGTAACCTACTGGCCCAGTGACCACCAATATCCAGGCGGATGGGGGAAAGGTTTAATTTCCTTTTGATTAGGCGGCGCGCGAATAATTAGATGTTGGAACTTGGAAGCCTATAAAAAATTCTTGGGATTTGGTCAGTTGCAGCAGCTTTTGATGGAAATCACGGAAAGTTTTGTTTAGATAAATAACAGACACATCAATAGTACTCTAAACGTGGTTGTGTCATAAACACTTTCGGATAGAAATCAACTGCTCAATTGAAGCCTGTGAAAGTTTTGATATTGAATTCGCAATGTCACTATCTGAAATGGATTCCAGCATTATAGAGGTGTTTCAGCTGCTCTCTGTGAGACTCAGCACAACACATTACAAGACAGTGTCTGACAGTTTATTCCAAGCATTATATTTTGCCGTATCAGAACAAGGGAAATATCTTCCTAAATTATTTCCTGAATCTACCAACTTCCCATCTTCATACAAAGAGTCAATTGATTCAGATAACAAATTCTTCAGATCAAAGAAAGAGTCTCATTCACACGTTGGCAGAAACTGTGGGAGAAAGTTCAAAAGAGGCGAGCCGATTTACCGCTGTGTTGAATGTGAATACGACAATACTTGTGTGTTATGTGTCTATTGCTTCAATAAAAATGATCATATTGGCCATCAAATCAGCACCAGTATATGCTATGATGGGAACTCTGGTATCTGTGACTGTGGTGATCCTGAAGCTTGGATTGTAGAGTTACATTGCAAGACCAATGATGCATCTCCACCATCACAAGTTGAATTATTCCCAGAGAATTATACCAAAACACTGAGCAAAGTCTACAAATGCTGCTTGGATTTCATAATCACTATATTTGCCAACCAAAACCAAACCAATAGAACCATTCAGGAAAAATTTCAGAGGTACGTCAATGAAAGGTTGGATAATGAGCTCAAACAAGTTCTTGAACAGGAATTGGAATTCAACACCCAAATCATTAGCTCACATACAGAAAGGGCAAAGTCGGATGACAGATATGTTTTAACTTTCTGGAATGATGAGTACCACAATTTCCAAGAAGCACAGGAGGCAATCGTTCATGCGGCATCTGTCACTGGTGAACAAGCCTTGAATGAAGCCAATCATATTGACAAAGAAGGTAGAACAACATTGAAAATTGCTGATCGCATGGAGGACCTCATTAATGGTTTAAGGAGTGCTTTCAGAGATAGATTCACTGCTTCGTTAACTACGGAGAGATTATTTAATACCGAAGAATTAACCAAGTATATCATCGATTGGATTTTGGATTCCATCGACCACCCAAACCAAGAGTTCCAAAAGTTGGCGAGAAGAGCTTTATGTGATGCATTCTGCTCTTCATATGAATTACCTATTGTTCCATATTGGTCAAATGAGAATAAAATTTTTCATGGTTACACCGGTTTGTTACAAGGGAGCAAACTTCCAGGTTATTCCCCGACCCCAACCAGATTGCAATACTTGATCTTCTTTGATTTGAGGTTTTGGAAAGTTTTGAGAAGAAAAGTTCATGAACTGATTGTCGCTGTGTTGGTTTCTGATTTGGAATACAAGTTCATTGCATCAGACCAAATGTCCCAAATCTATGATTTACTATTGAGAAACTTATGGAAAATTGATAGAGAACCATTCTTAACTGTTATGGACCACATTTCTGTCCAATTCTACACTTGTCCAAGAGACTCTACTGATATTGTTAAGAACAAATTGCATATCATTTTCCCAGCCGTTTTGGAATTCTTTGATTCTTTGACACATACAATAGATGATAGGCGTCGTCTAATATTGCCAAGAAGGATAAGTGATCCAACGAGAGCCAGAAAGATGACAATGAGAAGAATCATGCAAGATCTTGCCTATTTCTTTGAGAAGTCTACAACAATGGTTCCATTGTTTGAAAACAAACAAGTTTTCCAATACTTCACTGCAATCATTCATAGATTCGACGATTTTTGGACAGTGTCAAGAAAAACCGGTGAACATGTTGTTAATGAAAATATGGACTACATTGAATATTTTGACACTGCTCTTCATTTCTTTGATATCATGTTAACTGCTACCAAGGTGGAATCTCTTAAATCACTTGATCATTCCTTAATTGAAGAATCTTTTATAGAATTGGCGAATTCCATCCATGAATCATTGATCATTCATTACAAATCATTCAAAGATACAATGTTAATTGACTACAAGGTTTCGTCAGAAGCCCCAAGTTTTCTTTTCTTATCTAACCACTTGTTGACTCGTCTTTTCAATTTGCTGTTGGACTCAGCTGCATCATACAAAGCTTTAACCTCCAAGATTGATCTTCTTCCACTGGCCGATAGAGCGTTACGATCCGTGGTACTTTCTAAACAGATCCAGGCCAACTTCTGGGTTAGAAACGGTAGTGTGATCTTCCACCAAGAATCTATTTACAGAGATCTGAAATCATTCAGTTCCAGAATGTCCCGATTGGATATTAACTTGATTCAAATTGCTATGTTGACTTTGAACCCTGCTGATTTCTTTTTAAATATTTTAGACAGGTTTGAGTTACTTGATTGGTTCCAGCATACTGTTGACCTGGATCACACCATTTACGAAGATAAGGTTCATGCTGTCATTCAAGGGCTTCTAGAACACTTGTATGTTCTCTTCACTGAACGCTCAAACTTTGTCAAATATGACTCCGAGGATAAACGCTCTCATCACCAACTGAAAACTGCTTTGATTTACACTCTTTACGACGGTAACAAGACTTTTGATGCCATTGAAGAAGCTTTGGACGCCAAGTTGCTAGAAGAGAAATTCTTTGAACATGTTTTGGAAGAGGTTGCTGATTTCAATCCACCAAAGGGCTTACAGGATGATGGTTCCTTCCAATTGAAGGAGGAATATTTCTCAAAAATTGATCCAATGAACTTATATGCCAGTGGGAAGGATTTGCAAGATATCTTACCAAATTTAGCGAAGAAATTGGCCACATCTGCCAAGAAGTCTCCAGATGATGTTATTATTGAACCTCGCGTCACTAAGTTGGAACATTTCAAAGAATTGGGTGAGTTCACCAGAACTTCCCATTTTGCCAAATTCTTGGTTAAGTTGTTAGATCATGCCAACGAGAAGAAAGAAGAGTCATACGTCCCATTGGTGTTGCACTTATTGCATGCCTCTTTGAAAGATGCTGATTTGGCATATGGTAAGAACCATGTGGTGCAATCATTCTTTACTGTTCCTTTATGTGAGGCTTTGTTCAGTATCGTCAATAATTCGGATTTCTCTAAATCGACTGTCGTGAAGGCCGATCATTTATTAGAAATGTTGATCATGAAGAATTCCAACGAAGTTATGGAATCGTTGAAATCTTGTTTTGGCGAGGATGCTGTTACTCAATTTAAGCAGAAGAAGAAGAAGATCAGTGGTGTCGACTTTGATGAAACCGAAGCCGAAAGAAAGAGAAGATTAGCCAAGGAACGTCAAAGGAAGATCTTGGAAAAGATGAAGAAGTCTTCCAAGACTTTCATTGAAAATTACGATCAAGAGCACAACGATGAATGCGAATGTTCCAGTGGTACAAACGGCGCAGGTACAAAGACTGAAGAAGACGAAGATGCTAATACTCATCTAAACGAATGTATCTTATGCCGTTCTCCAGAAGAATCCAACAAGATGCTATGTATCCCTGTTAAGATCTCCAGATCCAATGTTTTCAGAGACTTACCACACTCCAAACCAGCTTTCATTAAACGTGCTTTCCATAAATGGGATGAAGAAACACTGAACGCACCAAGTAAGGATGATTTTATCGGTATTCCATTCCCTCTTTCCATCCCAGTTGCTGAATCCCGTGAAAAGTTCGGATACAGCATTAATTTTGAATCCAGCAAGGTCATGTCTTCATGTAACCATGGCATTCATCACGAATGTTTGTCAAGACACATGGAGGACAATCGTCTCTCCACCTTCTCATTTGCTTGTCCTTTATGTAAAACGGTTCATGATGAATATGTCGTTTCTTTTTTGAAAAGGAAGGAAGATTTGACTTTGGAAGAATTATCTCCTGAAAGTTTGGTTGTCGAGCATGAGCCGACCACTGCAGCTGAGAAGCGCCGCAGCCATAATTGTGAGGTTATGGGTGGTTATCTAATGTTCAAAACTACCAAGTTGTTTGATTTCAAAGGTGTCCAGCAAATGGATAAATTAATCCATGATAATTTCGGCACTGATTACTATGATCAAATTAAATTCTACAAAAGGATTCGCCAATGGACCACAATCATCGGTAATACTATCAGTCAAACCGAAATCGCAACAAGAATTAATGGTAATGGTGCTTATTTGGACCTCTTGAACCAAATTTCAAATCAAACAATCAAGATGTTCAGGAACGTTTTGCCATATTACTTTCTGGTCCAGAGTGAAAGAGAACCTCCAACTGCTATGTATCACAAGGATATCAACCGTTTGCTCATCAAAGGGTCATTTATTAATGCTTTCTGTTTAATATTTTTCTCCTCTGCTGATAGTTTCCATGACACTGCTGAGTTATTGGTCAGGACATTCGCTGAAAGATACTTGAGAACGTTTTTGAAGGGTACAGGTGAGATTGGTGAGTATCCTATTGACCCCAATGATGTTGTTCAGAACCAAGATAACTTGTCTTACTACAGGAATATTTTGGCCAATTCTGATGGTAATGCACCAGCTACATCTCTTGACTGTATTGAAAGATTCCAAAAAGAGGATGACTATGCTGCTAAGATCGTGACGATGATTGAAAATGTTATGGTTACTAATTTAAGACAATTGGCCATTTTTGTCAAGATCATGGTGCCAGATTTTGAAATCAAGCCGGAAGAAACTTCTGATAAGTCGGGTACACCAATCTCTATCCTTGATACTTTATTATCCTCCATGAACTTACCAAGTTACAATGACTGTATCTCCACTCATTTCAGTATGTTGTACATGTACACTACTGGGAAAGATATGAATTTTGATCCAACAGTTCCTTATCCTGGTGTTATCAAATTAGTTGATCTTCCACAAGAATTGAACTATTTCTTGACCAATACTCATGATCAAGACAAAGAAGAGGATTCTCGCTTCCCAACATCACCCACTTCATTACAGGAAAGCGCCAATACTCGTAACCGTGTTGATTTTTCCATCTGTTTAGTCTGTGGTCATAAGATCTTCAAGAAGACAGGCCAACGAGAATTGACACAGCATATCAAGGAGTATTCTTGCTCTTCGATCCATAATGGTATCTTTTTAACACCAAGTAATAACACCATCACTCTTATCACCATCATGAATGAAAGAGCCTACGTCCAAAAAATGAACGCTCCATATTTGAACACCAGAGGCCAAAGTGGTCCTAAGGCTATCAAGAAGGGACAAATTGCCAAATTGAATTTGATCAGATACAAGCATTTAAATGAACTTTGGTTAGGTAATGGTGTAACTCCGTTGATTTCAAGATCCATCAAGAGAGAAAGGACTCTGGAAAATATTTTCAATTTACCGGGGCTCAATGCTACGATTCAAGAAGACGAAGAAGAAGATGATGATGACGATGATGACGATAATGATGATGGCCGTGGTGGTATGGATCGCAACTTCACTGTTGGGCTCAATGCTGGTCCAGGAGCGGTTAATAACCCACAAGATATTCAAATGCTTCGAACTCTTCTAAACACTATGGGTGATGGTGGATTTGGTAATGCTGATACTGGTGAAAGGCTTTTACAACTTTTAAGATCTGCTGGATTGCAGGTTGGTAATGAGGAACAAGTTGGTGATCTCAACGGTAGAAATCCAAACGACCATGAAGGTCAGCTTTCAGATGATGGTGATTTCTCAGATGAGTTCCAAGATCAGAATGATTATGAACGAGCTTTGATAAGAGATCACAGATACGACCAAGATGATGAAGATGAGGAACGCCCAATGATTCATTATGAAGATACCGTTAATGATCCTAATGTTCCTCTAGAACATCATCAAGCTACACCAAGAAATTTTCAAGGGGTCAACTTCTTTGATAGAGTCAATGAAAGTTTGAATGCTCTCAGTGATGATAATGAAGACGAAGAAGATTACTTCCACGATGCCGATGATATGGACGATGATTCCGACGATTCTCATGATATTCATGACCATGACGAAGCTGGCTACGAAGATGATTCTGACGACAGTTATCCACATCACGGAAATGATGATATTCCAATCAATAGAGTCTTTGAAGCCAATGAATGGGATTCCTATGAAGAAACAGATTCGGAACAAGACCACATAATCGAAGAAGATGGCGAACATCATGATGACGAAGATGAAGATGATTTTTATTATGGTCGGAACCAAGAAGGTGAACGGTATAGAAATCTGTTGGAATTAATTGCTCAACGTAATGCAGGAACTATGACTAATGATGGGAGATTAGGGGAAGATAGGAGAGGTATGGCTGTGGCTGATATGTTGAATCAACGGGATGCCTCCAATATGTTCCCTGATGTTTTTCAACGTCGTCCAGATCAACAACCACAGCAACCGGATGAAGACAATGCAGATGATTGGGTTGATGATTCGGATGTTAGTATTGATTGATTAAGATCGAACTGGGGTTTGGATGTTATGGGGTTTTGTGTATTAGTTCAGGTATTTTTTAAATCTTGAAAGTATCGTTTATGATTCTATGATATCCTAGTATTGTGTAGAGCCCTTCAATATTGAAGATTTTGAAAAAAGGGGAAATATTATTGGTTAGAATGATTGATCCAGTTATAATCAATTTGAAGAGAGAAGAGATTATATATCTCCATGAAATGAAATACTCGTTAACCCCAATAAAGTTTGGCATACAATAAATTTGAATTTTATTAGTCCCTGCTAAGTTGGGATATTTGGAAAGTAATTCTACAAATCAACTACTATTAATGGCGGATAAAAATCAGGACATTTATATTGAAATTACCTCGGGACAAGTTCAGAATTCACACAGGGTCGGATCGTGGACAAACAAATGCAAAACACGTTTCGAAGGTCGCACCCAAGACGGAACTCGGAGATGCAAGTGTGTACATGACGGCTAAAGAGAACAGGACTTGCGACTTCTGCACCTGGACGCTCTCCAAAAGGGTCGGACATGACTAGACACCACCTCGGATATCTCTTGAGGAGAAATATGTAGTATGTACTCTCAACCGACAAACCACCTCATAATAAGCCATAATTCAACACATTTGGCCAAGAGCCCAACCTCCAATTCGATATAAGGTTTTTTTATCAAACTGGTAAAACTCCATGGCGTCATGATCAGATTTCAAACTAAAAAGAAATCTTTTATCGGACCTGAGGCTTCAAAGAAACTTGGTCTTTCTGAAAGACTATCAAGTTGATCAGTATTCTGATTTGGGATCTGAATAATAATACCTGTTCTGATAATCACTCTCCAATTCAGGAAGACGCCATTCCTTGGGTTGGTGAGAATTACGAAACGCAAACCGTCTTGATAAAAGGTTAATATATTATGAATCTCAGCAGGACAAGCTAGCTCATATCATGTGATAATTTAATTTTGCTTTCAATAGATATATAGCTATAATAGAATTTGCCATATGAATGTTGTACTATCTGCTGGTTCTATATTATGAATAACTATAATTCTTCATCGTTGTAGCTTTCATTATTATAATCATTGTGAATCTTCTTCGGAAGTCTCTCTCAAAAACCTACTCTGGTGAACACTCATAAACGTAACCAAAGCTAAAGTCCACTAACCTAACCAACCTTTACCCCAAGCTTCACCCCAGGAAAACAGGTATCCCCACAGTAACGGTCCAAGACATCTTGCAAGAGCGTTCACACTGATGACAGCACCGTTGATCGTACCTCTGTACTTTTCTGGAGAAGAAGTATGAACTATCATTGTTATTTGTGGATTTGCTAAAGTGGCAAAGGTTCTGACACATGTGAGAATATAGGCAAGTGACATAGCGAATGGTTTGGAATTGGCTGCAAAGACCAAGAACGGAGTTAAAGAATACCATATTGGGAAAACAGAGACCATCGTTTTGTAAATTGGAAGTGATTCATAGTTTCTATTGATATATGGGAATACCACCAGAACGACAAAGATACCTAATGCACCGGTTAATGACAGAATACGACCTGTGTCTTGAGCGGTGAAACTTAACCCACCTTTAAGATCAAATGGAAATTGGGAGTCTAATTTGCCCGTTGACGAATCTCTGGAAATATCTTGTGCTAGAAAAATTGGAAGAAACTCGTTATTGAGGGTCGCATGTAAGGACATAATGAAATTACAAATCAATGCATGGAAAATATGAGGTGGTAACAATGCTCTGATTGATGTTGGTTCTTCTCTTTCTTCTTGTGTTAAACTGGAATAAGTTCTGACTAAAGATTCTGATTGTCTTCTTGTCAAGATACCGGTGTCTGATGATGAGGATGACTTAATGGAAGTGCTTGATGATGGGGGTTCCGCAGTATAATCAGGAATATTGCCGCTACCAGCATAAATCAATGGAGTTTCTTCTGTATCAGATTGTAACTCATCGCCTTCTAAGTTTACCGTCTCGTTTTTATTCCATGGCCTAACAACCGGAGTAAGATCGAATACATAATATTTGAAAAGTCACCAGCTCCAACAAAATAATCCTTTCTGTATTTGTAATTCCAATGAGACTCTTCCAAAAAGAAAACGACAACTACAGTACTGATAATAAATAATGCAGCGATAGTAATATTAGGCAAGGCATATGGAAACGCTTCGACTAAAGGCTTCAAGAACCCAATACTTGTCTTACTACCCGATAAAGACCCACCAATCATAGGACCAATAACATCTCCTACTTGAAAGAATAAAGGCATAGTAGAGAAAGCCAACGCTTGATGCTTACGTTCAGGTGTAACTTCACCAATCATCGTTCTAGCAATGGCAACATTACCGTTCAATAAACCCATCACAGATCTTGCTAATAAAGCCTGCCAATAAGTCTTAGAAACCCCAAAAATAATAAGGGAGATGATTGAACCAGACAGCCCTATGACCAAGGCAGGTTTTCTACCATATTTATCACCAAAGCGGCCCCAATGATAAGAGGTTAGAAATTGGCTGAATGCAAACGTACTGGATAAATAACCGGCATACTTGGATATATCCGCATCATTTGGAGCAATATGGAAGTCCTTCACTATGAAGAACACATAAGGGAATAATGAAGTGAAAGCTATTGGTTCTGCGAAACGCACTAAGGCTATGATTGATATCTGGGCCCATGGAAACCCCCTCATTTGCTCAGCAAATGTCTCCTTGTGTTTGATTTGTCTTAATGCCATTTTCGTCTACAGTGGAATACGAAAGAGACCTCGAGATGATCTTGAGCCCATGTGTTAGCTTCATGGAAAACCAGTTAGCTTCTGTTTACCATGGTGAAAGAAGATATCTAACAGCCAACGTTTCCAATTTCCACAACCGATTCAAATAAATCACGATATAATTATACAGGTCCGGCTCATGACAATTCGGGAATATCTCCGCGTTTGATCCGCGGATAAACATCACAGATCTTACATAAGAGCTTATATAAGCAAAATGGCTGCTTCGCGGCCATCTTTAGCCAATGAGCAGCAGAGAAATGCGCGTTACCAGAAAATCGATGGAAAAAAACGAGGAAACGAAAAACATCAAAAGCCAATAAGCAACAATAGTACATAGGTACAGATATACCCCTTTTAGTCTTAAACATTAGTCTTATCACGAAATCAAGATGGTACGTCAAATATCCCTTAGCATATGATGATGTTGATTCGTTTCATATAATACATTGATCTCCACCAATTTTGCCAGTTCATTAAAGAAAACAAACATATAAAACAAATTTCATATCTTAATTATCACATCAACATAAAAGCCATCCTATGAGGAAACTCTAATACTAACACACAACCACAATAGTCCGTCTACACCACCATCTACAACACTATTTTCAAGAGAAACTCCACTTTCGTTGGTACCGTCTTCTTTGCTGGTTTCCTTTTCCAACCAGCCTTCGACTCTGTTTTAAACACTTGGTTCGAAAACCACAACAAGGGTAAATTATGGAAGGATGTCAAGCTTACCTTAAACGGTGCTGGTGAAGACGAAGATGACGAATAAATTTCTTCTTTGTTTCAAAGTATAATTTATTTCTTCTATTGTTACATGTCAAAATGAGAAAAAGCAGTTATTATTAATGATTAAAGTATGGGTCCCGATATTTATTTTTTTTAACATTTGGAGTTCGTCATAGTATCAAACTTTGAGTGAAGGGCTGATAGATTTTTGTTATAACTACCTTTTTAGATGCTGCATATTCCCTATATATATTAATCAAAGTTTTATGATACGAATGATGAAAATGATCTTGATTTCTTCAAACAGGTTTCTAATTTGTATTCCAATTTATCCAATGTAAAAACAAAAGAATCTCACGTAAATTATTTGACAACTAGTAGAGAACTATTTATTATATATAATTTCTATCCAACTCAACTAGTAAAGTTATAAAGCAAAGGCCTTTGGAGCTTCACCTTCTGGACCGATAAATTCGTCTTCTCTCCAAGGGCCAACGTCAGATAATAATAAACCACCTTCAGCTTCATCAACAGTAGACTTACCACCGAACTTAACTGGCAAGTTTTCAGCTGGAATTTGTTTCAATAATTCCTTTTGATATGAAGAAGATAAGATAAAGATCTTTGCAACGGAGACAGGATCCAAGAATGGCTTGAATAACTTGAAAGCAGTGGAGAAACCGAAAGGAGCGTTGATTAAGTAGAACTTACCCATTCTTTCTGGGTAGTAGTTTTGACCAATGTTAGAGGCTTCCTTAACGTAAGAAAGAACGGAATAAGCGGAAGAGATGGAGATACCCTTTAAATCTAAGATGGTACAAGAAGTTTCAATCAAGTGACCGGACTTTCTGGAACAAGATGGCAATCTGTGCTTAGTAAAGGATTCGTATTCCCAGACTAAGTTCTTTAACATACGCTCTTGGTTGGTGATCTTGTACATTTCAGTAAGGTTAACGGTACCTAATTCTTCAATGTAAACTGGACGGCCTTCAATATCAGTCTTGTGGTAGTATTGTGGGTAGTACTTAGCAACAATTGGCTTTTCTTCATACTTGAAATCTTCTAAGATGGTATCAGTACCGAATTCCTTTCTCCATTTTTCACAAGCTTCAAACATTTCAATGGCCAAGTTGACATCGAATTTACGAGCTCTCAAGAAACGGAGTAATGTGGCATCATCTAGACGTAATTCGAAATCCTTGGCTTGTAAGATTTCTCTCATTTGTAAAAGTTTGGATTGTTGTTCGGCATTCAAGTTACCTGGGTAACCTTCTGGAGCACCTGGGGCACTGTTTTGTGGGAAAGATGATCTATGGTGAGAGATGTTAGTATAACGTTTGTAATTGACACATTCCTTGGAATCAGGTTGAGTAGGGTTACACATATAAAGAATCTCTAGTTCTTTTCAAAGAATGGAAAGCTGCCGAATCTAAGAGATGAGCCTGCTTCTTTCAATAACACACCTCAATTTTCCAATTTCTATAAACATACAAAAACTCAGCTTCCTTGAAAAAAGGTATAAGTTAGTAAACCATTCCATTGTTAGAAATCTAGAATCCACATCACATACAGAAACCATTTTGATTATGTTATAGTAAAATGAACCCGTAGGTGATCAAACATCTGTTGAAGGCGAACTTACACGACGTTGTTGTCATTTGTTCATTTTGTTGCCGCCTGAAACGATCCGGCGGAGACAACTCAAGTGCGACATCTCGCGAAATGAACGATAGTATAATTGCGAACTCATTTTTTTACGGCGGAGTTGTTTAACTTGAATGTGACATTTACTGAGGGCTGCAGCGAAGAAGCAGATTAAAAAATAAAAAGGGCCGAGCGGGGAATTGAACCCCGGGCCACTCGCATGCTTGGCACTGATCCCCCTGTTATCAGGAGGTCGCTTTAACCCAAAGCGAGTATCATACCACTAGACCACGCGGCCCGAATTTTTGTCAATGTAAATATACAACTTATCTGAACCTGTTAGTATGACTTACGTGAAACTTATTGTAAGATTACTTCTCCGTGGATCAGATGATTCCTAAACTATATCTTCCTATATATGTGTTAACAGGAATCTTGTCTTCGTTTCTTCTTAAATAGTCCTGAACACCTTTCAGCTTAGTCGTCTCTTGAGTCAGACTATGCTTTTATCAGACTATGCTCATATCATGCTATGCCTATATCAGACTATGCTTATAGCAGAGTTTGTCTAACTCTGATTCATATTCTTACAGTTAATGTAAAGTATTCGCCCATAGATATTATATTATAACATAAACTATTGTAGTAGTTAGGAGTCAGGAATGACCCTAAATTGGTTGATAATGATAACCTTAATGTGAAGATTAGTCGGTACTTCTATGTAAAAAGTCTATAGAAGTGAGGAGATTGAATCCTGAACAGGATACAAGCTCTATTTATACATAATAGTGAAATATTGTAATAGGTTTAGGCTATTGTGCATAGAATAGCCTCAAAAAGATTGATTAGTAATCACTTACTTAATCATGTGATGCCCTCTTACCTATTCATGTGATGCTCTCCTATTACAACTATGGTAATATTTGACTAATGTATTAAAGTATCTAAACTATATGGATGGAGAGAAGAGGAGGGACTATTTAAAATTTTCCTTTAGATTCGCGATGACCAACACATCGCTCATAACATTGCCGGGTTGGGAACACCAAACCAACCGACAGACCTGATCCTGTTTCCTCACAGTTAAAAATTAAGTAACATATTGTATAGTACCAACAGATTCTTCATTCATACATTTTTAGGTGCTATGAACCCTGAGATTAAGCCCTACTTCATCATATATGAACATAAAGAGAGTTCGTCCAAAGTTATTGAATTGCGTCAAGCCACTCTGGCTCTTCACAGTCACAGCTAATGAAAAACCAGTCAAAAGCCAGTCAAAAATACATATGAAACCCCATAACTTATCATGAATGTTCGGCGGTAAATGTCATTTCTTTTAGTCTGATAACTTGATTAATATGAAAGATAACGAAAGAAGGTTATGGCTGTTCAACTAAATTATAAACATCATGAAATCTGAAGAAGGCGTGGGGAAATCCGAGGAAATTCAAATCTATCAGAAAGCGTTAATCTATCACGTGATTGATGCGAAATTTTGATTTTTTCAAAAGTCGCGTTTGGATTGCCAAACTCGAGACGATGATCTGATCTTACGCGTCAGTCTATCCTCAGTTTTTGCACCAAATCGTTAATCAATAACTATCAGTGAAATCCCCAGTTTTCATAGATACAAACAAACAAAGCTATGTCGGATTCATCTATACCACGACCATTGATGAAACCGTCACAAATGGAACCGTTGCCCTTCCTTCAATTGCCCACCGGCTCTTCATCCTTCTTATTTGATTCCAGCGCTTCAAGCGAGGTCTCTGCTACTGACTCTACCGCCGTTAGTCAGAAAGAATCGGGGTTATCTGAAACAAATAACTATGTTGGGTCTCCTTCTTCTTCGGAGGTGGTTACAATATCTGCTAATAATGATGGTGACTTTGACGATTTGCAGGACTTCCAGATGCAACGTCCACAAAAACCATTTTCCACAGACACTCCCACCACTACAGCCTCAATTAAAACATCTGAAATATCTATAACGGAGAAGCTACACAATGCTGTTTTGAATGATATCGCTATAAATGCTAACACTGAAAAATCTAGAACTGATGTTCCAGCGCTTCCTTTGTTTTCCTCTGTCACAACCTCCTCCTTTAACCAACAAGATCCTGACGATATCATCCAATTTCACACACCGACTCACCAAACCAAAGAAATTACATTATCAACCGGTAAGACATTCTTATTGAAAGCCAAACCACCATGTATTGCCAAACCTTTGAATACTTTAGAACTATCCCGTCAGATGAGTGAACAACAAGGATACGGTTTGAATATCAATGATCTATACGTCAAGCTCGAACAAGACAGACTCAAAAATAAAAATTCCAACATCAATTCATATCTTACCAAAGCAAAGAAGAGCAAATCTGAAAAGTTATGGGTGGAAAAATGGAGACCGAAGAAATACATGGATTTCATAGGTAATGAACAAACCAATAGAAAGATTCTACATTGGTTCAAGCAATGGGACCGTGTGGTTTTCCAAAAGAACTTCAAACCTATCACAGTCAATAACTCGACCACCAACTTGACTTCCTCCACTTCCTCCACTTCCTCCAGCTCGAGCTTCTCGAGGTTTCAAGATCCCTTCGGTCGTCCGCAGCGTAAAGTCCTTCTTCTCAGTGGTCCTCCAGGGCTAGGTAAAACTTCCATTGCCCATATTATCTCCAAAATGTGTGGCTATGATTTGATGGAAATCAATGCTTCTGATGAGAGATCTGGGCAAAGGATCAGAGATAAAGTTGTTAATTCTTTAAATTCGGTGACTTTTTCTGGTAAACCAACCTGTTTGGTTGCAGATGAAGTTGATGGTGCTGCTGAATTTGGGTTTGTTAAAGTTTTATTGGATATTTTGAATGATGATTCTAAAACTTTGGCAAGATTCCAAAAGGCTGGTGATTCGGTCAAGTTCCTAAAAGAAAAGGGGAAGAATAGGCCTAAGTTCTTATTGAGACCTATCGTGGCGATTTGTAACGATGTCTACGCTCCTGCTTTAGAGAAATTGAGACCAATGTGTGAGTTGGTGCAGTTTAAACAAGTCAACGAAAAGTCATTAATTGACAGATTGAGATTCATTGCCACTAATGAAGAATTATCCATCACAACATCCAAATTGAAAGAGATTGTGACGTTGACAGATTGTGATATCAGATCTTGTTTGAACTTGTTGCAATTCGGAGGTGATTTGTCCACAACTGGTGATCACTCTAGAAGGAAGGATATGCAAATTTCTTGGTACACTATCGTGAACTGTCTTTTCCAGAAAGATGCTAAAACTTCCAAATCTGACCAATACAAGCGTCTCTATGAAATGATCTCCGTTAACGCCAACTACGATAAGATTATACACGGTTGTTTCCAGGCTTACGTTACCGTCCACTACCAAGACCTGAAACTCTCCAAGCCTTCTATGATCAGTGACTGGTTATATTTCAGTGACTTGATGTCCAAGACACAGTTTGATACGACAGCAGGGAATATATCCGACTACTCAAAGGAAACAGCTTTACAATTCTTTGAACTCTTTGCCGACTTGTCGAACAAAAGTACGATGAAGATAGGTTCAGACTACGAGCATTTCGAAAGACAAAAGACTAATAATAACATCGTCAAGCTATTGCATTCCAACACATCAGCCCAATTACGTTCTCTTCTCAAACTACAAACCATCCCAATGGAAATCCTACCATATCTCACTCATATAATAACACCCGAGATCAAGCCAAACCACAATCCAGTCAATACTAACGTACCTTCTATCAATCTTAAACCTACCACAGCACTTCAAGCCATCGATGCGTTCGGTTTGAAGATCCATTCAACAAAGGATGAAAACTTTAACGATATCATGACAACATACCCCGAATTTACAAACTTAGCTAAATTCGATAAGTCCGAGATCCGTAAACAACAAGTCAAACAAACAGCTTCATTTCCGGGTTTATTGCGTGAGATGGAACATCAAAGGACTTTAAAGCGTTCACATTCTGAAATGACCAAATCTAAAAAAGACAATGAAAATGATTCGGACTCAGATGATGATGTAGGAGAGACTTCCTTCCAGGTTTTGAAAGGACAATACGAGAAGATCGCCGAAGCCGAACAGAGGTTCAAGAAACCAAAGACTGAGATTAAGGTCTGGATTAAATATCATGAAGGGTTCAGTAATGCAGTTCGAAAGAAAGTTAGATGGGATGATTTATTCGGGTGTATATAGATCATGAAGAATTTAGATACAAAGTTGCAATCATACTAGAATGTTAGTATTCGAAAAACAAACGTCATCATTGGTTTCATATTATTTTTAAGATATATGGGTAACATCACAAAGATTCCCAACCACCCGTATCCAACACGCCTTCAAGTTTTCTCGTTATATAATTAGGTAATTCATTCATCAACCAAACATTTCTTGAAAGATACTCATATTTCTTTTGGGATAGCTCCATAGCTCCAATTCTTTTGAAATCACTGTCTTGTTCACCATGTTTATCGATGAATGGGATTGAATAAAAAGAGCCATTACCTCTGTGGGAAAGTAGTAAACTATTTTGATCTGGAAGTAAGAAGATACCAACCTCATAAACACATTCGTTCTTTAGATGGGTTGTGCATTCGCCTTCCCTACCATTGATGGATTTCTTCTGCAAGTTCATAATTTCACCACATAGAAGGCAAATAGCTGGATCTTTGAATTTTTTGAGCTCTTCTTCATCTTCTGCGTTAGCCCCATTTTGGTGATTTTTTTTCTTGTGGAGGAGCCTCGTGGTAATGTCATCTAATCTGGTTGGCAAGTGAATGAGCTCATAAACACCTGGGAACTCGAATTTCTTGAAAGACAAGTCGTTGTCAGTGGAGTTAACAAAATGAATAAATTCCTTGAATTTATGGTGTTCAAATGTGGATCCTTCTGTGAATAACCTGGTCATTTCTTCAATATTTGGGAGGTTCAAAAACTGGCATAATCTGGAACATTCAGAATCCACGTCGATAGAATAACTATCCATGTTTGCTTCTGAATAGTCCGCATTTGTCCCAATGGCCAATATAGCCAACTTTCTCAAGAATGGAGTCATACATCTGCAAATCAAAGTGAACATCATTGGACCGAAAGATTGATCTTCAAACAAAACATCAGGTAAATTGTCGAATAAAGGATGGTTATCCCTAAGAATTTTCAGCAAGTGGTGCAGACGTCTGTGGGAATATGGATCTTGGGTCTTTATAAAATTGATTCTATGCAAGGCTGGAAACTTTCTAAATGGAAAGTCTGTTAGATTGGCCATGAGAGAAGCGGCAACTTGAAGAAATTGATAAAGATACCCTAATCTGTAAATCGAATTCATGGAGATATCTGGAAGTTTGATACAGGAAGCGACAAAATAGAAGAAATCCACTTCTTCAATTGATTCAAACATTTGAGAAGAGTACAATAATTCAACTTTGGCAATAGATTCTTCGATAATACCGAGTCCAATAATTGGAGTATTTCCAGCCGCTAAGTCTGACTCCTGAATTGATTGAAAGCTTGACCATGTAGTTTTGAATTCGATCAGAACTCTTAATGCAGTCAAAGACTGGTTAGAGAGGAGATTGAAGACTAAGCCGGAATCATCTGAACAGCCTCTTGAAGCAACTTCAAGGTTAGAAATAGTACCAGCTACTAAATTACCTATCTGGTCTCCAAGTAGTGGTTTAGAAACTTCACAGATTTTATCAAAGACATCACGTAAGGTTTCAACAAACCCAATTGGTGGGGTATATTCGAATAGGATATTTCTGAACTTGGAAATAATTGTTGGTCTCACATCCATGGCTAACTCAGAAATGGTATTGGAAACAAGACCTTTATCAGAAGTTTTCACTTCCGCCAAGCGCTCCAAATCATCAGCCCATGAGCTTTGAACAAACTCATTAACTTTCTTCTTATTGCAATCCCACATAATTGGCATAAAAACATTCCCGAGGGATTTACAAAGCGGGCAAATAATTTCCCCATGTTCAAACTCTTCTGGGACTGTTCTGGTTATTTGTTTCTGTTTGGATTTGCCAGACTCCAGATACTCCACAAAACAATTGTAATGCATACCATGGCCGCAGGAGGCAAAGGTTGTGTTCATTCGTCTCAATGATTCATTAGGGAAAACAGGACCAATTACGTTAACATCGTGAGCTTTCTTGAAGTATTTTGTGACTTTATCTTCATTGGACTTATTGAGAGTATTTTCTGCGTCCATTTGTTTCGTTTGAAATGACTTCATGGTCCAATACTTGCTATCAAATGGAATGTTTCTCGAGATGAACATCTTTGATACAGATCCGATGATACCAAACATGTCGTCCTCTGCTGGCATCTGACAAAGAATACAGCATTCCTCTGGGTATTTCCATGCATTCTCTGGTTGATCGATATCCATAAGATCATCAGCAATGACCTGAGCAGACTCTTCTTGACTTTCTTTGACGGCATCTGAGTTGGTTTCTGTAAATCTTGTCTGTTGTTTTCTGAATTTGGCCATGATCTTATTCCTTCTTTCCAATGCTAGTCTCTTCTTCCTTTCAAATTCTGATTCCTTTGAGTCATCTTGAACTCTTAAGTTTTCGTCAAGTAACAAAGAAGAATCATAGTTCTCCACTTGCTCACTGAGGTAAGAGTCGTAGAGATTGTTCTTAGACTTCAATGACAGAAAGATAGCTCTGATCTTTGGGTGTGAATCTTTGAAATCTTCGTTGGTGAGGAGTTTGTAAAGAAGCGAGCCAACACTTTCGTAAAAGAAGGGTTCATTGTGATCAGCAACTAATTCCGACCAGATATTTTCAGCGAACTTGGATGCATAGCTCAGCTCGTGACCCTCAACAGAAACGTGGATAATATGCAGTGTCAACTTTAGCATAGAATCGGTAGCACAAGAGCCTTCACGATCGATATATTTAAGTGTACTTCTGAGAAATTGACAAAAAAGCTTCATGGATGTGAACTTGAACAAATCTTTGTAAACTGTGAATGACAACTTTTGAATGATCGGTTTGATGTATGATTCTTCAGGTTGAACCTTGAGTTGTTTTGCCATTCTCTTCTTGAGAATCTCTTCAGCCTTTTCCGATTTGTTCATGCTGTAAAAGATGTAATACGGGTCAACATCGTCAAAAAACTGGTCTTTTAGCTTGTAATAACCAGCTCTACCAGCATCCACACCTGAAAAGGTCGTAAGCTCTTTCAAAACACTTTCAAACTTTTTTTCGTTCAATAAAAAATCTGGGGTAGCTGAACAAATTTGAGAAAATGACAAAGGTTCAAAACATAATGTATGAATTAAAGATTTCTTGATCCTCATGTAAGTCAGATTCTCGGATTCTTCAAGATATTCTGTTTCCGTTAAGATGTGCAGTATGAATAGCAAAAACTCGCAGACCATCTTGTTCAAACAATCTTCTGGGTATTCATCATAACAGCCGAAATTCTCCTTCAACCATGAGCCCATGGACCATCTGTTTATTAGAGAATTGAAAACAAAGTTTGAGTCATACAAACTTGCTGCGAGTTGAATAAGCTGCAAATCTCTCCTGAGGCTCGCTTCACGCAAAACCGATCCGGTATAGATTGTGTACTGCGTTTTCATTCCTTGGCCATTTCTAACCCACATGCCAACCTTAATCTCGGACAAAAGAACCATGACTCTCAATGGGTATTCGAGAACAATTTCCTGCAAATCGAACATGTCGAAATTAAACTGTTCTAAGGGATTGTTCAAATTTGGATAGAATGTGAATTTGTCAACATCGGCATATTGTAGTGCCCAAGAGAGGAATGAATGCAAGGGATGTAACAAACTGACATAATTTTCTTGCACTCTGAATAAATTTGTTCTCGTCTCTCCATCAATCGTATCAGCCTTTCTCATGATAAATGGTTGTATATCGTTCAGCGGCTTTTTCAAAGAGCCACCAGCACCAAGTTCGTAGATGTGACATCCATGGAATAATCTTTGAGTGATGAGTTTGATGAGTTCGTCTGATCTGGGCTTTGGTAGCTTCTTTAGATTCTTTGCTGCTAGATCACATAATGAAGATAAAATCGTGAAAACCGTGAAGTAAAAACTGAAATCATGACTCTCATACTCAACATGTTCGAGTGCTTCTCTCTTAATAGTTGGTCGACCTTGGAACAACAACAGCAAGTCACAAAGTTGGTTAAAGAAATTATTAGATGTAATCAAGTCAATCTCCTCTGATTTGCTCAAGATACAACAAACATCATAGAACAACTGTGATAACTTTTTGTTTTTTACTCCATGGAATTTGGTCACAGGGAGATAGGAAATATCACATGGTCTGACAGCACGATCTTGGGTGATAAAACCATACCCTATGGCCAAAAATTTGGTCAAGTCACCATGTCTGACGATCATGGTAGCATTAGATGTGGATGAGAATATTTGTGCAGTCAAAGACGCCATGCAGTTGTGTTCTGCTTCCTTATCATAACGAAAAAACAATTCTAAGATCATTGGATACACATCAACATATTGAGCACAGACCACCGACTTGTATCTTCTATTCGATGGTAAGACTTGGTTGAATGTATTGTGCAAAGTCTGTCTGATTGATTTCCAAAACCTCATGTCCAAGTAAAGAAGGTGTTGGAATCTGGAACCATGGAATGTACCCTCATGTTCATCCCAGTAAGCAAAGTTCAAATTATAATGACATTCATTCGATAGGTGTTCATTGATATCCCACAGTGTTGGAATTGTTTTCCATGAAATTAATCTTCTATCATCGGGATCTTCAACATCTGGTTTGCTTTGACGTTTAATATTCGGAATATTGTTCTTCTGCAAGGCACCTGGGTAAGAGCTGTCCTCTTTTGAAAGGAATTTGATACCAGTGGACCAGCTTCTGCAAAATGCACAAGTCAACAGATCCCTAGCGATGTTATAATTACCGTAAATCTCACCAACAGAGAGTTCTGCGAGCCATTCCAAAATTTCTAGGCACATGTCTTCTCTGAATACCTCTCTTGCGTTTCTGATCGTACAAAGTAGGCCGGTTCCTTCAAGAATTTTCTTCTTCTCAATTAAGTATTCCAAGTTTGAAGACCTCAAAACTTTGGCTCTGCCGTTGAGGTTAACTTCTTCGGTAATCATTTGGGCAAACTCGGGCAGTTTCTCGGTGGCCATTATTATTCTGTCAATGGCCTCTCTATACTGCTTACTTGGATCATTGTAAAGAATGAGATAATAGTTTGGGGCTGGCCAATCAGTGCCGCTGTATATGTTCTCATCTAGAGCTGAATTGAATGCATCTTTTAGGACATCCTCTGTGCCATTGATAGGGTTCAAACGTGTGTATGCATTCGACATCACATCAACAACATAATCTATTGCAGTTTCCATCGTTCTTAGTAATGAATCTTTCAATTCCACTGGTATCGTGGATTCATCAACTTCTGTAGCATCTTTTAGAACACAATTGAAAGCGTCACTCCATGCTTCTGTATTGCCACAGTCACAGATGCCACCGTTCTCACGGTGACAAATCACCATTGCGTAGTCATGACCTTCATGATGAGATTCATCAAAGCAATGAACACAAATCCCTGAAGTATCATCGATTCCACATGTAGAACATTTGTAGATAGGCTCGCCTTTGATAAACTTAACCCCACAGGTTCTGTTTGGGTGACAGAGGTCATTGTTCTTAGCCCTTTGGAGATAGATTGATGGATTGTCGATAACTGGATATCTTTCGGGTACCAAAACATGTGGCCAAGTTTCAGGTAATGATTTTTCAATCCTATTTTCTATTACATCTTTGTATGGGAATAGTAGAAACTTCAAATATGTGCCATCATCAGAAGCAGCGAAGTTCAACAGACGCCGAAGCTCAATCTTTGCTGATTCCCCATACTCGAAGTCATGCTTGGAAGGTAGCAGTAGTAAACACTTCTTCATAAGACTTATACGGTCGGATCCTGTGAGAGACACTGACATAGCTTATCTGTGCGTACGATGATGGGTATGATATTGGGTCTATCTGGGATGACGTCTAGGTTTTGTTGCGAACAAGCGGATGAACAGGTTTTTACGAAGAAAAATGTGAGTGATCGTAAGATATTGCTGGTATTGCTTGAGAGGAGCAATATTTTGAAAAGTATGATGTGTTTCAAATATTTGAATATAAATGGGTGGCGAATGATTTTTGTGCTGACAATTTTGGTTCAAGGGGTTGTTGACAAATTCATTATTTACAAAACATCTGCGGGTTGGAAATGCTCGGAGGATTTGCCGCCGAACCATTGAGAAGGCAAAAGGCTTCCTCGAGGAATGCCGTCATGTCCAGTAACTTTAATATCAATAAGACTACCTACATAATATTGTTAGCTAGATGAAATGAAGGTAAACTCATAACGACATAATATTGTTTTTCTAGAAGCAGAAATAAAGAAAGAAATGTTATACAACACAATGAAGCTCCTGTAGTTAAACGACCAGAGTCCAACCAGTAATTAAAGAACCTTTCATGCAGACGTTGTATTTCCAGCATCATCCGAAATAATCATAATTCTAAGAAATCCAAATCGGTGGGAACATAATGCAAATAAAAAGAACGTATTGAAAAGAAAAATTTTGGTAATAGAAAATTAAGGTATCTATTTCTTTGGACCGAATAATGGTTCACCAATGTTCTTACCTCTCAACTTAACACCTAAGGCTCTTTCTAACTTACCCAAAAGTTGTTGGTTTGGTTGTGCTCTACCAGATTCGTAATCGTTAACAACGTTTGGCTTTTCGTTAACCTTGGTGGCTAAATCCTTTTGAGTCATACCCTTTTCAAGTCTGGCCTTAGCAATAGCCTTACCAACTGACGCTTCAACCTTCTTGACGGCAACAACATCGTCAGTTCTGTCAATCTTGGTCAATCTTTGACCTTCAGTATCATTGGATCTGTTGGTGGAACCGTACTTCTTGTCAACAGCTAAGACGGCACCAGTTCTTCTAGCAGCATTGATTTGACCTTGAGTTCTGGCAACCTGAGCTCTTGGGCCACCACCGCCAACACGAGCTTTGGAACCAATAATAGTAACGTTATCCCAGTCAGACATTTTGTATTTGTAATTTAATTAATTTTTGTGAAAGATTGTCTTACTAGCAATACTTGAAATGGAAATAAAGGTGTCCTACTTATGTACCGATTCAATGTGGCACTTGATGCCTTCGACTTTTTTTCACTATATATGTGTGCTCCGAATTCGCCTTCGCCTTCGACGTGAACAACGCGGCGTACAATCCACAAAATCCGATGGAACCTTCTAGATAATGTCCCTTGACATCCAAACACCTCTGCCATTGAATTTCGGTATCTGCACGGGATATTTGGCAGTTCCAAAATTTTTCAGGTTTGTCAACGTTTATTATGTATCTATTCTTGTTCATTTTATCTATCAAGTTGAGTTTCTTCTTATTGAACACTCTAAAATTATTCAATATTAAGAATGCCAACTGAACTCGAAGAATTAACTCAATTTCTGCACCACCCACAAGCTCCAGTCCGTACTGTTGCCATTCAAAATCTTATCGGTTACTCTCAAGGTCCACATGCTTCTGTCTTCAAATATGACAACTTCATGCCAGTTAAGGATTTAAAGATCTTAGCAAGAGATAAGGGACGTGCTATGGTTCAGCAAGCCTTGACTATTTTAGTTAACTTATGCGAAGACTTGGAAATCAGGGATATGATTGCCGAGGATGACTCTTTCTTGAAGCATGTCATTAGCATCGTTTTGGATTTGGAAAGTATCAACTCTGATTTAGCTGCTATCCTTTTGACCAATATTGCCAAGAACTCCAAAATCAAAAGAATTTTCGAATGGAAAACTGAACCAAAAGACAAGGAAGTCTTCAAGTCTAACAAGGTCGTCGACTGCTTGCTAGATGTCTTTGTTAAGGGCTGTGATAAGCAATTAAACAAGGTCTGTAACTATGATTACTTATCTTTCTTCTTCGCTGATTTCACCAGATTCGCTGATATTAGAAAATATTTTGTCACAAAACAAGACTACGATGGTGTTGTTCCAATTTCCAAGATCTTAGTCTTCACTGAAAAGTACGATTCCAGAATCAGAAGAGAAGGTGTTGCTTCCACTATTAAGAACGCTCTCTTCGAAATCACTTCCCACGAAGAATTAATCGATGAAGACTTAGAAGTCAACATTCTTCCATACTTGCTTCTTCCTATTGCCACTTCTAAGGATGCTGACCTTGACGAAGAAGAATTATTCAACCTTCCAGATGAATTACAATTATTGCCACCAGACAAAGAAAGAGACCCATCTCCACAAATTATCTGTAACCACTTAGAATCCATCCTATTGTTATGTACCACCAAGAAAATCAGAGAACTTCTTAGATCCAAGTCTGTCTATGCTTTGATCAGAGAATTACACAAGAATGTCACAAACGATGATGTTGAAGAATTATGTTCTCGTATTGTCGATATGTTGATGAGAGACGAAGATCCAAATGAACAAGTTGAAGAAATTCCAGAAAAGGATGATGATGAAGAAGGTGAATTCGACAAGATACACGAAGCTATTCTTGGGGAAAATGGTGTTAAGGAAAAGACTGAAGAAAAGATGGACGATGGCGAAGAAGATTACGAAAGTGAAGGTGATGATGAAATCATGGAAGTTGTCTAAATGTTGGACGGCTTTAGAAATGTAATAAGAATCAATTGCTATTTTATACTGGCATTGGGAATTTGGTTTGTTTAATAGTTTAATGAATATCATGTACAATAGTCTGTTATCAGTTATATTATTATTAGATAAAAGATAGCCTTATGTAGTGGGAATGATAAAATACAGTAAGTGTCTTTATGTTGTCGTAAAAGTTATAAAACATTGGCAAGTGCACATATGCATAACTCTAGTTATTCAAGTTTAAAGAGTTGAAACCTGCGTTTAACCCGTTCACATCAGAATTGGAAAATTCTTGTAATCTATGAGAGTAACTTGAAGAGACTTGTGGAAGTCTGCTTTGGTCATATGAGTTGAAGCCTTGGCTGTTGTTATCTTCTGTTTCGTCTTCGCCAAAGTTGTCGTTATTGAATGTAGGCCATTGCTTGCTGTTGAAGAAAGAAGGTAGACCACCAAAAGCACCATCGTTATTGGAGAAATTGACGGAGTCATTATCACCGGTGTAGGAGACCAAACTGGCTGTGTCAAAATCTGTGGCAGTTGAGCCTTGGATACTTGGAGCACCAAATTTAGCATAGTTTGGACGTCTTGAACCGCTGTTCAATCTGGCTGGTGGACGAGTCAATTGAACAGTGGATAATTGTAAGTTATCCAATGGGCCTTCGACAAGACAACCCTTTTCTCTGTAATGAATCAAAAGTTGGTTCCATAATTGATTCTTTGCCAAAGCCTTAGGGTTACCTAAGATCACAACACCGTACTTAGCTCTCGTTAAACCGACATTCATACGTCTTGGATCTCTCAAGAAACCAATGTTTTGCTCATCATTAGCTCTAACACATGAAAGAATGATGAAGTCCTTTTCACGACCTTGGAAAGCATCAACAGAGGCAACTTCAACTTGGTTGTACAGATCCTTATCCATGGAACCATTCATTTGCATGTATTGGACAACATATGCTCTTTGACCTTCATATGGAGTGATAACACCAATTTGATCTGGCTTAACACCGTCTCTGAATAATCTTGTGATAATACGTTCACAGTTCATAGCTTCGATACGGTTAAGGAAGGAGGTACCACTGCCGGATATTTCTTCTCTCCCATAATTAGCCCAGAACATCATAGGAGTGTCACTGACTGGCCATGGGAAAGTGGACTTCTTGATGGTACGTTGTTCCTTGGTAACACCGTTTTGCAAAGAACCTTCGTAAAACATATTCGAAGAGAATTCAGAAAGACATGGGTTCATACGGTATTGGACTTCTAATCTGATTGGAATGTGACCTAAGACAACTAATCTTTCGAATAAAGATTGCTTCAAACCAGCATCACCCGCCTTCCTGTCAAGAATAACAGGACCTAATTGTTGGTGATCACCAACTAAGACAACTTGTCTGGCACCGCGGACAATTGGAATTAAACATTCAGGTTCAGATGATTGAGTAGATTCATCGATCAAGACGGTACGGAAAGTCAAGTCTTGTAATCTTCTATCACCGGCACCGACACAGGTACAACAAACAACATCGGCCTTGTTCAAGATAGACTTTTCCCTCTTACGAAGTAATTTGTAGTAAGTCTTGGCATCTTCAGCACTTAATTCACCTAATTCAGTCTTCAATTTGAATAACTTCTTTAACTCACCCTTGGCAGATGCAGTGACTTGGTTGATCAAAGACAAGTGCTCAACGGAAGACTCAACATCTTCTCTGGACTTGGCAGTCAATCTGACGACGTTTAAGCCTAATTTTTCTAACTTGGAAGCTAAATGGTCAACAGCAACATTAGATGGAGCACAAACTAAGATACGGTCTTTGTTGATTTGGGATAAGTGGTAAATGATAGTCGCAGATGTGACAGTCTTACCTGTACCTGGTGGACCTTGGATCAAACTTAATGGTCTTTGTAAAACCTTCTTGATGGCAGTGACTTGAGAGACGTTCAATTCGGCGAAACCGGGAATAGAGAATTTAGCCGGAAGCTTGATATCGAACTCGACTTCATCAACTTCATGACCTAATAATTTATGATAGATGTAACCGGAAACACTTTGGTTATCAGTGGCAAAGGATCTCATAGCATCTTGCATACGTTCATAAGAAGTACCCTTCCATACGAATTCAGCAGTGAAATCGGTGGTTAAGTGAGTTGGTGGTGCGTTCTTAGGGTTGAAATCACTTAATTCCAAAGTAAATTCTTCTTGGTATTGATTTGGAGTTCTGATGATGTAACCCTTGGATTCCCAAGCATCATGGTTGATACCACTGTAACGTAAGATCATCTCATCACCAACAGCAACTTTCAGTTCAGAAGATTCAAAAGTAGAAAAAGTAAAGGAAGCTAAATGCTTGTGATTCAAAGCCAAAGACCATTTGACGGAGATGTGGTTCAAGGCTTGAGATTCCTTCAATTGCTTATCATAGTCACTTTCTAATTTGACTAGTGGACCAAACGATCTTTGGTATTCGTAAGCATCGTTGTATCTCATCAAAATTGGAATGATTTCATTTTCTTCTTCTGGTCTTTCAACATCGTGGATGGTTGCATCTTTGTTTAATTTCCACTTGGATTCTAATTTTGAGATTTGGGAAGTTGTAATGGCTCTAGCATTCATAGTTTCTTCTTCAGATGGAATAGTAGCAACCCAGGATAATAATTGACGTTGATCGATTAAGGAAGTCCATTCGTTAGTATCCCATCTGCTATCCTTAGTTTGAGCACATGGCAAACGACACAAGATAACAATAATATGTTCATCCTTGGCAGAAACAAAACCTAAGACGAAAACGTTCTTGTTACCACAGTTGTAACATTCCAAAACCGTGTCGCCAAAGTCACTGTCGGCATGCAAAGAGACACAGTTGTGCTTAGATAGAACTAAATGGGTAATAATATGCGCACTGGAACCGTTTTCGCTCTTACCGTTACAGAACCATTTGTTACAGCTTTCACACTTAACAACGCTGGTTGGGGTGTGGATACCACAGTAAGAACATGCATGTTCTGGGAGATCGATATCGTCGTAGTGATGGTGGGGACGACCTTCTTCATCTTCAAAGTCCTCGTCGTCTTCTTCGTCAGAATCTCTGCAATCATAGCCATCGTGGATGTATTGTTCTAATTCCTTTTCATAAAAGTCAGAGTTAGAATCTCTGTCATTGCTCTGTTCATTGTTGAATAAAATATTTGGGTCCATTGCGAATAAAGTATGAGGTGCTCAAGCTTTCTTCTTGTTTAGATCTAAGTAGATCGGCTAAAGATAAGTGGGAATTGGGAGGGTTGGTTGGTTGTTAAAGGACTAAATCTGCGCTTTCTTGAATTCTCTGTGATAATACAGGCTTCTAAAAGTACAATAAATCTTATTCTGTGCGCTTGTAGTGGGAAAAGTAAAGCTGTGGATAATTAGGGATAGTTGTTAACGAATAGTTGGCAATTGGTAATCGTTGGAATCGAAATAAAGAAAAGAGAGAAATGAAAAATTAAAATTGGTTAACTTAAAATTGCAACATTAGTTTCGTGTGATTCGATTGAATGACTGTGACTTGAAAATGCCCCTTGGTTGAATAACTATATATTAGTAGTTGTCGTTGGTGTTTCCTCAGAGGCAAAATCTTCCAGCGATTTGTTTGATTTTTTGTTGATTTTAATTTTTCCGCCAAAGGTAAAAGAAACAAGGGAACAAGGTCCAGTCTGATTTTCCTGCGAATTTCCCAAAAACGGCGGGTGCCACCAAGAAGGCTTCCGCGAATTTTCTCCCAGCTTTTTCAGTCATACAGATCGATCAAGACCTAATGAAGCGATGTGTGTTTTGGCTTTGCGTAGTAGATTCGATTTATTCTCTCAAATTATACATTAATACTCTCAAAAATGGCTTTCGGTTTATTCGGTGCTTCCTCTAACTCTGCTGCTCCAATCACATCTGCTCCTGTTGACCAATCATCAAAGGTTAAGGAAGAATTAAAGGCTCAAATCGCTCAAGAACTAGCTGTTGCCAATGCTACTGAATTAGTAAACAAGATAACTTCCAACTGTTTCGAAAAGTGCATGTCTGCTCCATACGGCTACAAGGATGAAGTAAGTTAACACCTATCACTGTTTCGAAAGTAGAGAATGGTCTGGACTCGTCTGGTTTCATTCTGGTCAAGTCCACAGTTAATCGCATGGTTAACTTGTAAAGAGATCAAAGAATAGATCCGGAGAGTTCAAGTACTATTCTTGTAAATTAAACAGGATCCAAAATACTAACTTATTACAATAGCCATGCGTTGACAGATGTCTTGAAAAGTACATGAGAGCCTGGAATTCTGTCTCCAAGATCTACATTCAAAGAATCCAACAAGCTTCCAAGTAAATTGTTTTGATGGACTGCATGTGATATGACGGATTGCTCTCATGGAGTTAATGATTAAGCGATAATGGAATATGACTTTAAGTCGTGAACTTGTATATATAAAAAAATAGATTTTATGATATTTATTGAATCGTGTGTTGGTAGACTTGTAGGTCATCTCAACCTATTTCGGAAAAAGATTCTTGGATTTTTACTTTAAGATGGATATCTGCGTTATCAATTATTGACACCCAGCGACTTATTCAGTTCCTCTAATGTCATTTTCTTCTTTCTTTGATGAGGTGATCTATAACTGTTCTTCTTCCCCGTTTGAAAGTCTTCACTGGTCGTTCTCGTTGGCTCCGAAGTCCCATTAGAACACTGGACGTTCCCAGTCATATTACTATTATTATCATTCTTCTTTATTGTTGGGGTTTCATCACGTTTCAATCCGAAATAGGACAACTTGTCGATAATTGAATCGACATCTTTGGTGGGGTTCTTTGTGGCAGCGCTTGGGTATTCTCTGGGTTTCCTTGACTCGTTAGCTTCATAGTTAGCTTTAAGCAGCCCATTCAGTCCAGAAAATCTGGTTCTGGATCTTTCAGATGGCTTTTCAATAGACAATTGTTCCTTTTCTGCTCTTGATTCCCTAGATTGTCTAACATTGTATCGTTGTGTGTCTTCTGCTGGCGTATAGCCTTCTCTCACCTTTATCACTCTCCTCGTTGAACCATCGGAACGTCTCGATCCACCAATGACTCTATCACCATTCGAATCTACGTGAATTCCTGAGTTTGATTTATCTGTTTCATGGACCATGTCGCCCTGGTTGCTATGATCTGTTTCCATATTGTGATGTTTGGTGGATGGGTCAGTTCGTTTGTTGGTGGTAGTAGGTACTCTTAACTTTCTGTATTCGTCAATTCTTGAAGTTTTTTGGAAATATAACTTTGTCTTGGATGATTGGTTTGTTGATTTCAAAGATTTTATCTGTGACCTATAATATTATACAATAATGATATTAATCTAAATACTTATTATTTTTATATAGTATGGAGATTTATTGATAAAAAGTTTTACATGTCTTCCTGTTGCTGCCAAAAGCTCGGTTCTCCAAATCTGCAGTACAGAAAAATATGAACGTCCCCACGACTCGTTACATCATTATTAAACTTATGAACCTCACAGTTTGATGTCAGATCAAGGTTACTAAACCATGTCTGAAATACAAATAGAACAAGCAGAAGACAGGGCATCAATCTCTATATCTAAACCAAATGTGGATGAGGAAAACGACAAGGATTCATTCCATCTACGATACTACTCTGGTCACGATGGTAGATTTGGTCATGAATTCCTAGGTAAGTTCCATCCCTCTTAAAATTCAACTTTAACTTTAAACCAGTTAACTAACAACATGACCTGATAGAATTTGAAATCACTTTGAGCAACGATGGCACATGTGGTCATATAAGATACGAAAACAGTACGAACTATAGAAGTGAAGATGTTATAAGGAAAGAATTCTTTATCAGTACAAGTGTGGTGAGGCAGATAAAGAAGATTGTCAATGATAGTGAAATTATGAGGTGAGTTACAATTATGGAAATTATCATTTGATCATTCTTACAAATTACTAACATTAGAAATTCAAAATAGAGAAACAGATAAGAAATGGCCGTGCAAGAATCGTGACGGTAAGCAACAATTAGAGATCAGATCAGGAAGATATAATGTCTCTTTTGAAGTAAGTTTGAACATAATCTTTGCTATATACGTACAGTTTTTGAAAACAGCTACTAACAATTGTTTATTCCGGACTGCGAAAATTGGTTCTCTTACAGATGTCAAGAAATCTGATGACCCGGATGGTTTAAGAGTGTTTTATTTCGTCATACAAGACTTAAAGGCTCTTATCTTTTCTCTGATATCCTTACATTTCAAAATCAAACCAATATAAAGTAATATAGCATGACAATTTAAATACAAAACTTGCAGGGATCATGAAATCGCTTTTTTTTTCGCTTCTTTATATGGTGTTTATAAAATGATGTACAAACAAAATCTTACATTAGAACGACGGTTTGATCATAAGAATCAGAATTGAAACTAAGAAGCTTTCTTCAGAACAAGGAAACCATCTTGATTCTTCAATACCTTCTTGACCAAGGTCTTGATTAAACCCTTGTTATCAGGATGAGCATTCAACTTGTTCTTCAACTTATGAATCAATTGCTTTGCTGTTGTCTTTTCTCTGGTAACGATTTCAATCAAATCTTGCTCGGTTAATAAATTAGGATCCACACGAGCGGCAGCACCCCCTTCTTCAATTTGAATAATGGATGGAATGTTTTCTTCCGCTGCTAAACCTTGAACTGGTGATTCAGTTTTGATTCTCTTTGTATCATGTCCTTCCTCGGCTGGTTGTTCAATTTTACGTTTCTTGAGTTTTGGGTTCCAGGTACCATGTGGGAAGTTTCTCAAGACAGAAGGCAATGCCTTGAATGTGATATAACCTTGGCTGTATGATTTGACTTTGATTTTTGAGACAGTTGGAGATTGGGCTCTGTTGGCTTGTGGAATCGAGATCTTGGAGCCTTCTTCTTCCTTCTTGACATATTCCTCTTCTTCGTCATCCTCATCTATTTCTAAATCACCCTCTGAGAGATATGGGTTTTCTTCGTCATCGTCTGAGTCGTAAAGGCCATCGGCACCGGTTTGCACCAAAGCCTTTCTAATCTTTTTACCAGACTTATCAACCTTTCTTTCACCAAACAAATCTTCTTCTTCATCTTCATCCAATAGATCATACTGACGAAGACCCATGGCATTTGCTTGTCTTTGTTCTCTTTTAATTTTTCTTTCACTTTCTTTAACGTCTTGTTCTTCACCGTCAACGATTGGGTTTTCTTCATCGTCTGCAAAATCTTCCTCGAAATCAAGATCATCATTGTCGGAATCTCTTTCACCTCTATCGCCTTCTTGTGTACCAACAACGGTTTTAAGTTTTCTTTGGGTACGTTCGTATCTCGTCAATTTCTGCTCTCTTTCATCCAAATGCTTCATGAACCATCTTGGAGTTTGGTTATTTCTGGACATTCTCTTTTCAGCTTCGGCTAAGGTCAAAGTGTTATATTTATTTCTTGGAGTGAATCGGTAAACCTTATCAGCTGGAAGAAGCTTGAACTGATTGTCATCACCTAAGACAAGCAATGCATATTGGTCAGAATTACCAGCTTCATAAGAACCAACCCAGGTGTTCTTACCGTCGTAATCTTCCATCACCCAAGGGTAATATTCTTCGTATCTCAACTTCTTAGCGTTTTCATCTAAAGCACGCAATTGCCTGGTCTTCTTGGGTTTCATTGGGTTCAGATTCTTTCTAGCACCACCATCTGGAGCAATATGCTGTTGTTGCTTTTCCTTCTTCTCTAATAGTTTCTGTTCTTCTGTTTTAACTGGTTCTGGGGCAACCGTTGGATCCAAGGTAATATCAAACTTTTTTTGAGATGGATCCATGTTCTTTTCTCTCTCAGCCTTAGCTGCTAGTCTCTTTTCACGTTGAGCCGTTTCCAGGGCAACTAATTCAGCATATTCCTTTTGACGCTGCTCAATTTCAGCACGGGTCAATTGATATTGTAAGTTTCTGGTTTCTTTACGATGAAGTCTGATAGGTTGTGAAAATTCCTTTGGAACAATGTTGTGCTTAGATTGAAACTTTAAAACGTGGGTTCTTATGTCTTGAATCTCTTCAGCTGTACAAGCTTTCAAGTCGTATTCTTTCCAATTTTCTGTCTCGTTGGCTGGAATCGTTCTTTGATGTTCATTCTTAACTTTTGGGATAGCTCTTAACGGTTGCTCTCTTTTGACATCTCTTTTAATGAACGGTGATGGACTGACTCGCAATGGGTTGGTGATCTTCTTTCTCTGAGACATTATGATGTAACGAGTGTGTGGAAGGATGAAGGTGGTGATTCCGGCTGAACAATTAACTCGTAAATGTCTTCGCCTTCAGCCCTGGTATTGTTGTAGTTGATCTAATTATTATTTGTTTTCCATCTGAACAGGCGCTGCGAAGCCCGGACCTGGTTTACTATTCATCAAGCCAATATGCTCAAACGATCAAAAAAAGCTTATGTAATCGAAAAATCTGATTATATAATCGAAAATCCTCATCAAGATCAGATCAAGAGGCTATCAATTCTGATTCATGTTCAATAAATTCTATTTCCAAAGTATAAATATCTATATTAATAGCAGTGATTTGCTTAGATTAATGAGCTAACATTCCACAAACCCAAATGAAAAAACCTGTTTATACGCAATGTAAACTGACGATTATCTTTAATCCCTTAACCAATTATATTTTAATGACCCCGATGCCTTATGGGCTTGATCCAATGGTCCATGTAAGAGACCCGTTATAGTATTCCCAAAGTTTTTGCTTGTGTTTAAATTACACACAGAACCAGAACAGAAAGAAGAAACGTCATTGTGATGGCCCTAACACTGTAGCCCAGCGAGATGGCATGCTTCAATGAGTAAGCATTGGACGTTGATTGTTGAACTGAAGAGTTCCTAGTAATATTTGGGGCCGATGATGAAGAAAAAAATTTAGACTCTGTATAGTTATCAAGAGATCTTGTGTAAAAAGAACCACCACTTGAAGAATAAGCAATACCAGTTTGGGAAGTGGAGATCCCATCGTCATAATATTGTTCTTCTGTGGCTTCTGGTTCTTCTGAGGAGTAGGAACTTAATGACTCTTTTTGTTCTTGAGTTGTAGAAGATTCCTCGTGTGTGTACGTGTCGGTGGCAGGACCTTCATTCGATGTGTCAAATTCTTTAGCACCTTGTTTCAATCTACCCAAAACTTCACCATCTTTAGCCACGATTGAAGTCCATTTACCAGACTTGTCACTATAGGAGTACTCAGAGCCGCTGGAGTAGTCTGTGGCAACAACCTTCTTGACATTCATAGTGAATGGAGCTTGAGTAAAATCAGTCAAACCACCAGCCCACTCAATAGTACCTGGGGCATTATCAGGATCACCACCAGCCCAAACACCAGAAATGACGTACATAGGAGTTTGTGGATAACCAGAAGCAGAATCGTTTTTCAAAACTCTCAAAACTTGACCATCTAAGTACCACGTCAAGGCTTCATTTGTCCAGTCAATCGTGTAATTGTGGAAGGTCTGCTGTGGTTCGTGAACACCGTGGAACTCACCTCTGTCGTAGGTGGTTGTGTTACCTTTGGAGAAATAATTGGTTTGAACTTCGGTATTATCACTACCAATCCACTCTAAATCAATTTCGTCTAAATCATCACTCTGTAAATAGAAAGAGGAAACCACGCCTCTACCTGGAGCTGCCTTCAAAATAACTTCCAATTTACCAAACATAAGGTAGAAGTTAGATTTAATGGCAGGATTGTCATATCTTTGGGCCAAAGTGACGCTTAAACCTTCTTCTCCATACTTGATACGTTCTGGGAATGTTTCAGCGGAGAACCACTTGGATGGAGCCTTGAAATCTTCTGCAAAGTCTGTAGATAAAGCACTATTGGGTGGACAGGAGGTTTCCACTCTTAGCGGGTTGCACATGACAGTTTGAGCATTGGCAGTTGGAATGACCATGAGTGTAGCCAAGGCTAAAGTGGTTAAGATCATTGTTTGTTGGTTTGTCTAAGGATTCAGAACCTCAAAAATGAAGGGAGAGTGTGATGGGGGGCAGAAAACCTTGCTTAAGTACTTCAAAAAGTTATCCAGCATTTTTTTCTTGTAAACTTAGGCGGCCAAGAACTACCGCATCATTTCTTTCTTTGTGGTGAAATTACAATGTTATTTCAATCGGTTTTGTGCCCAACTTGCAGCCGTGTTTGTTTACTTTTCAGTCCATGTTATTTTTATTGCCCCGAAAAGTACATCAAAGGGCCTTCATCCAATATGCCTAAAATAGAAAAGGAAATATGCCTGTATATACAGGGATCTTGGACTCGCAAGAATTTTAACGCGACCATCTTTAAAATACTAGTCTTAAGGCTGACTTTGCCCCCCCCCCCCTGATTATGCTGAATAAAACACGATGGGCCAAGAAATGTAGGCTTAAAAATAGGTTTCACGAATATTTCCATAATAGGACAACTAATAACACGCTTAATAAGTATTATTACGTATGGCGCGCGTACGTTGCAGGACGGATAATTTTAACAATGTGACAGAAACACAAACACAATGTCAACTACTGGCCAACCTCTCTACGTCAAAGGGATCTTTTTCTTTCTTCAACCATAAAAAACATAATACACACACCAACAAATAGATGAAGAGCCTCTTGTCGTTGCTGTTTACAATGCCGGGGCCATTCGAAACCATCGGCGCACCTTCCACTCTAAGCTGAAGAGGTTGAAGAAAACATCTCCTTTTGCTATATTTTCTACTGATCAGCAAATTACAAGATGGCTACACTAGAACAAACACAGTTGCCCATACTACCAAAAACCATTGAAGAATCATCAATCTTGTTGGCAGATGCCACAGTCAACGTTGTTAGCTCAAATCAATTCCTTCATATCTTAGACTTTCTCAATGCATCAAGATCAGGGGCTGCTCAAAGTACCGCTGGTATATCATTCCAAACTTTTCTCTCGTCGTTGGTTATTTCTATTTTGTACTGTTGCTTCCAGGTTTCCATCTTCAGCTTGCTAAGATCCAAAATCAAACATATATACCAACCTAACTGTTATTATGTTTCAGATAAGAAAAAAGTTCCACTATCCAAAGATGGTTTGTTCTCATGGTTACCTGCTACCATTATGTGTCCAATGGAGGACTACAAGAAGATTGGCCTTGATGCCTACTTCATTATTAGGTTCTTGACCTTCTTAATTGTCTTGTTTCTGGGCTTAGCTTTAGTGAATATACCTGTGTTGGTGCCAGTTAACTACAATTCTGGTTATTCAAGCTATTCTGCATCTGATGTTTCTAACTTTACCAATGGAACGTTACCAGTTGTATCTGGTTTAGACACAATATCAATGTCCAATATAGCTCCAAAGTTCTCAAAAAGGTTAAGTGTCCATCTTACCATGTTGGTGGTCTCTGTTATCTGGTTCCATGTTTTGGTCATAAATGAGTTAAGAGAATACATCCGGATCAAGGATAAGTATCTTACAGAAATGGACTCTAAGGAAACTTCAAACAGAATAAGAGACCACAGAAACACTATTTTGATAGACAATGTTCCGTTGAACATGATAGACAAAAAGTTGCTCAGAAAGATGTTTGATAACATTTGTGGTTCGAAGATAAAGAATATTTGGTTTGTTTACGAATATGGTGAATTGGAGGATTTCTACAAGCGTCATCTTAAACTTGTTGATCAAATAGAACAATTAGAAACATTGATTATCTATAAGAAGTTCTTTGAGGATACCACAGGTCGGAATTCTAAAGATTTGACCACTTACAGCAACCACTACATCAAGTACATTGTGAAAAGGTTACTGTGGTATAGGGTCCAGTTCTACTATGGTTTTATTCCTCTTCCTCAATGGCCGAAGTTGCAAGATTTATTGGTCGAAACCACTGAACAATTCATTCATAACCGCCATTTAATGATGGAGAAAAGAGAAAGGTTGTCGGCTAGAGATAGAAGTCCGTTGACTAATCATAGATACAATAAAGTCTTTATCCAGTTTGATAAGTCGCTCCCTGCACACTTCTTGAATCAAATTCAAATATCTAATAAGTTGAGCCAATTAGATAAAACCCTAATTTATCCACATCCAAAGGACATCAACTGGTCAAATTTAACAGTCCAGAGCAACCTGTTGGTTTTTATCAGGGTTCTTATTGGTAACTTCATGGCTTGTGTTATCACTCTAGGATGGGTTATTCCTGTCGCCATAATCGGTTTGGTCACACAAATGCCTTATTTGACGGCATTATATCCATTTCTCTCGTGGTTGAAAATTCTTCCAGAATATGTTACCGACGTTATCACCAACTTACTCTCCGTTGTTCTTTTGGTGTGCTTGTCTGAGCTGGTTCCATACATTTTCCGATGGTTAAGTGTCATCAAATGTAAACGATCAGGTGCAGAAGTTGAGCTCGACGTTCAAAAGTGGATGTTCTTCTTTCTTTTCCTTCACATTTTCCTTATTGTCACTGTCTCATCGGGTTTCACTGTCATTTTGCAAGGATTGTTGAACAACCCAGTGTCAATACCAAATATCTTGGCTACCAATTTGCCTAAGTGTTCGAATTTCTTCTTCACCTACATTTTGGTTAGAGGTCTATCATATTTTGGTAACACTCTAGTCCAAAACTATCAGTTATTCAAATATCTTGTCATTGATCCTCTCAAACATTCGACTCCAAGAAGAAAGTTCCAAGGGTTTTCAAATCCACCAACATACAGGTGGGGGTCTATTTACTCAACTTTTTCAGTTTTAGGATCAATTGGCTTGATTTATAGTATTTTGTCTCCTTTGATTCTTGTATTTTGCATTATTTCGTTTGGCATGATTTTGATCTCCTTCAAGTACTCTTTGAAATATCAGTATAACCAAATCAATTATTCGGAAAATTATGGCCAATTGTATCCAAGAGCACTCTATCATTTGTACGCAGGGATCTACTTCTTGGAAATATGTCTTATTGGCTTGTTTGCATTATCAAGAAATGAATTAGATGAAGCAAACAGTTTGTACCATGCCCTATTGACATTCTTACTTTTGATATTAACAGCCGTTGGCCAAAATCAGACTCAGAAAGTTTTCAGCAGACTTTTGACAAAGAACTTGTCTTTGACTTTGCATAAAATGATTGACGAAGAAAAGGCTGCTAGAATCGGTAACGCAAAACAAGAGCAAGACGAGAAAGAGAATGTTTTGATGTCTGAGCTTGAAGAAAGGGGTCTCCAAAATGACACGTATTTCAGGGAATGTTTTCAAAACAACAATGCAACAGTTTGGTTACCTAGGGATAGGTTTGGGTTTTCAGATGAAGAAGTCCTTTACTTGAAGGAATTGGGAATTGATTGCTCAAACTCAAATTCAGTTATGACTAGTGATGGTGTGATTGAGATTGAAAACTCGCCCCCGGACTTTTTGGGAGATTATGATAACTGAACTAATTATTGAATTATATTAATGCGTCATTCTGGCTGATTCATGAATCAGCTCTGATCTATATATAATTGTTAAAATCAACTTTTGCACTAGCTGCATCTGCCCAAGCGTGTTATCTCGTCTAATCATATTTCATTCAAATCATGAGTAAATCTTAGGATATACTCTCGAAAAATATTTCCGACATCAGCGTATTATATTAATGTATTCCAGAGCAGGTGATTTATTGTAAAAAAAAGTGGAATTAATATTAAAAGAACTGGATAAAATAAGATTGTTTTTCGAGAAGGCCTTTTGTCGACTTTAAATACCATAATCGTCAAGTTCGGTTTTAAAGACAATATCTACCCTTTCCATAGTGATAGAATGTCAGGCCTACAATTAAATTAAATTAGAAAATATTAAATTAACTTGTATTATATTATTGCTTCAGTGTGTTGATTTTCCATGATTAAATCAATTAAATAATTAATTTATTATTTACAAGTCTCCGCTTCGCTTCGGTATGTGGAACATGTCAGAAATTTTCTGAGTAGTTGAAAATTTCTATAGAATCCCTAGAGTAGGTGAGAGTATTTTGGTACTATATATATATATTGAGTAAGCGTGGTTCCAGTTTGTGCTGATTGATCATCTTAAGTTAAAGAGATTGATTTCTTCTTTGATATGTCTTGCAACTTCAGGAAAGACAACATTATTTGTTGTGAGCTCACCTGTCTGTTCAAAATCATTCATGACAGAGCCATCTGGGAGAATGGTGGATAGTGACTTCACCATGACGATTGCATTGCTGAAGGTAGAAAGTCTTGATAGTGCGACATAGAGTTGACCATGAGCAAAAACAGGAGGATCCAACATGATACCGACTTTTCCATGGAAAGTTTGACCTTGAGACTTGTTGATAGTCATACTGAAGCAGACTCTCACAGGAAACTGAGTCCGGATGAATT
>JAKTTJ010000072.1:0-54364 GCA_030581495.1 Waltiozyma xylosica | reverse complement strand
CACTTACCTAATCATGTGATGCTCTCTTACCTAATCGTGTGATGCCCTCTTACCTATTCATGTGATGCTTTCTTATTACATGATGCCCTCTTACCTAATCATGTGATGCTCTCTTATTACAAGTACCAATACAATCTCTTTTCAAAAAAAACTGAAAAAATTATGAACTACAACCTTAGAACCAACACTTTTTGTGAAAAACTAAAAAGGTTCAGAAAATAACCAGCAATAATTATGTATATCTATCTTATAAAAAAAAGATGTTTTGACTTCTGTAGTTACGTAGTCTAAACAGCGTGTCTTTATTAATTATACATCTAAGCTTTAACTATGCATGAGGAACTGGAGTTTCTCTTAATCTAATAGTAATGAAATTACTGGTGTCAATTTATTTCTTAAATCGAGCCCTCATGTCATAATATGTAACTTGATCTTCCTTACCCTTAGGGCTCACTATCTTTCCTGCCCTAAATACAACTCACGTGCAAAATATCCATGTCATACTCTGCAACAACTCGACTGTTCTTGATCTTATGGTTCACTGCTCAACTAACTTCAATACCCTAGATATATCTCAGGTGCATAACAAGAGCTGTTTAACGGCATACAATTTGAGGAGGTTTTTCAGGCCCTACAGGATATGTATTGTATTATTCTTACTGCTGGTGGTGGTCCAAGTCATGAGGTTATTGGCTTCAAATATTGGCACGCTCCTTCTGGCCCATTCAACGAATATTTGACTACTGGCTCTTTAGGTAGATTTGCTGCTTTCTAGTGTTGTATATTCTTACAGTGGTGTTCAAACTGTTTCCAGCTTTAGCCCCTGAAGTCAAATACCCAAGATGAACCTTTTTATGAGCTTGTAAGTGCATTTTCTACAGAGTTACCTTCCTTATGGTCACCACTGTTTTCTGTTTGACTTTATTCATTTCTTCCAAGAACAGTGAGATTGCTAATTCTTCTCGTAACGCTTCTTCTTCTCCATTTGTAATTATCCTTCCCTTCTAGGGATTCAGCAGTAGACTACCGCAGATTTTAAATATTTATATCATGATGTATATGCAATAATAATGTGCTATAAAAAACAATGCTATATGAAAATCTTCAAATCTATATAAGTATATGCAGTAAAGTTAACAACTCTAATACCAGACCCCTCTCCCAAATGAATATGAAAAAACAAAAGTATGCAATCATCTCTACCAGTCATCATCTTCTGAGTCAATATTTCTATGTCTCTTATAAGAACCTGAGTCAGCACCATCGAAGTCTTCATCATCTTCTGCACGAAATCTGCCCATCTCCAAACCACTTTCGTCTGTCTTGGAAGCCAAGTTTCTTTCAAAGGCTTCAAACTCATCAACAAAGTCTTCCTTAGAGAAGGAAACATTATTGTCCTTTGAATGTCTGGTTTTACCTTCAACATCACTGGATTCCAACATTGTCTCACTATCATTTCCCTCTGTTTCTGAATCATAGTCAGTTGTTTTCTTGTCATACAAGTTATTTCTCAACATACTGTATTCACCATTGAATAAAGTTTCAGGGACATTGAAGTTTAAATTTTTGGCATCATTAAAAGATTTCTTTGAATCAGAGATCAATTTCTCAATCTTTTCAGAGTTCAAATCAACAGTATCATAATCTTGAGATAAAACTACGGCTCTGTACTGATAAGAAACACCTTGCATGTAGTGGAACATACCATCTTTGAGATATGGTTGAGTCAAAATCAATTGGGACAATTTCTCGTCTGCTTGATCGAATTTCCTTTGAAGGATTAGATTCCAAATATGACTGGTGACGTATAAGGGCGAGATATCATTGGTACCGAATCTGTAAGGAACAGGACTAACAAAGAAAATGTTTCGGTATTCGAATCTTCTGAAAACTGGGAAATTTGTAATTAACCATTCGAAAAACATATTATCCCTGTTTAGAAAACCACTTTCTTCTGAATCAACATGTTCCTCCATGTCAAAATCATTTCTTCTTTGATTGCTGTTGTTCATGTGTAGATAATTCCGTGTATTTAAATCATACTGTGTCAATTCAGGATACTTCTTCTTTGCTTCATCTTCTGCTAATCTCTGGAGAATTTCAATGCCTAAAGGCCATAGTTCTCTAAGCTGCGGTTTTTCCATTCTTATCAATAAACTGAAACAACGATATGCTAATTTCCATTTCCTTTTCATAATGTTGAGAAACAATAACTTGTAGATGGAAATGGTGTGCTTGGTCACTAAACCTGGTGCTTTGATTGATAATGGAGTTCGTCTGTCTGTTGATATTTTTGGTAGGATCTCAAAACCTCTTTTAAGAACAAAAAGATCCTCTGCGACATCACCTCTGCCCATGTTCGCATGATTTACTTGGGAAAATGCTGGTTTTTTCTCTTCACCGTGATCTTCTTCTTCGATTCCATCATCATCTCGTTGTTCCCTGACTCCATCCTCTATGGCATCGTCTTCTCGTGCTTCCTCTTTGACCTTTGATCCGGCCGAATGTCTCTCCAGGACTCTGTTAAGAAACTTCTGTTGATGCCAAAGCTCAAAAGTTTCATCTGGTTGAATTTTTCTTATCTTTAAAATGCCTTCGTTTGCGGAACAATCCAACCCAAATGGTGAAACTTTGGTTCTTCTATTGCTCTTTTGATTCCCGGTTTCGTCCGTCTCATCTTCCTCTTCTAACTTCCTCCTTTTCCTCTTCTTTTGCAGACTGGGTACGGGATCCACTGGCTGTATCTTGTGCTTTTCCACAGTTTCGACTAAAGTTTGGTTCTTTTGTCTAACTTTGGCGGTATACTTAGCAAGAAGATCATGCCGACCAACAAGTCGTCCCCTCTCGTGTAATTCCGGGAAACTTATGTCAAACATAAGTTAAATGCAAATATGACTATGATTATGAAAGTAAATGGTGAATGGCTGAATGCCACGTTACGCTTTGTATGATTTTATTGGTATTTTCAATGAAAGTTGGAAGCCTAATTAAAATCCATTTTGGCATAAAGCAGTATAAATTACCATCGCACAAATTTTATGTTAAATATTTTAAATCTTGAAATCTGATTACGTCAGCGATCCTGCGTCTCATTCTGCAGAATTGTGCATGTCGCTGTCAGACTACTAATTAGCCAATCTCATCAGAACTATTTACATACCATTAAAAACTTATGGAGAATCTATACAAAAAAACTGTGCTTCAAGTAGCTCTTCAAATAACTAAATTTCATATTAAGATCGTTCAATTTTTTTTCATTTTTCTTTTAATGTTAAGGTCAAAGTTAGAACATACCACCCATACCTGGAGGTGGAGCAGCACCACCAACTGGAGCAGGTTCTGGAATGTCCACAATGGCACATTCAGTGGTGGCCAACAAGGAAGCGACACCAGAAGCATCAACTAAACCGGAACGGACAACCTTCAAAGGATCAATGATACCTGACTTGATCATATCGGTGAATTCACCCTTAGAAGAATCGTAACCTCTGTTGAAGTCTTCGCCGTATTCGTCAATGATCTTACCAACAATAACGGAACCTTCTTCACCGGCGTTTTCGATGATCTTTCTAGCTGGTCTGGTGATGGCCTTTCTGATGATGTCAACACCTAACTGTTGGTCAAAGTTGTCAACCTTCATGTCCTTTAAAATTCTAGAAGCCTTTAACAAAGCAGTACCACCACCTGGTAAGATACCTTCTTCAACAGCAGCTCTGGTAGCGTTCAAGGCATCGTCGTAACGGTCCTTCTTTTCACCAACTTCGACTTCAGAGGCACCACCAACCTTAACGACGGCAACCCCACCGGATAACTTGGCTAATCTTTCCTTCAACTTCTCCTTTTCGTAAGAAGAGGTTTGTTCGTCAATGACAGAAGACTTGATTTGTTCAATTCTTTCAACAATGTTAGCCTTGGACCCTTCACCGTTCAAGATGACGGTGTCTTCCTTGGTGATGGTAATAGAAGCAGCGGAACCTAATAATTCTGGAGTGGCGTTTTCTGGCTTCAAGTCTAATTCTTCGTTGAAAACAGTACCACCGGTTAAGATGGCAATGTCACCCAAGGTGTTCTTCTTGTTATCACCGAAACCTGGAGCCTTAACAGCACAGACAGAGATTTGACCTCTGATCTTGTTTAAGATACAGGCGGCTAAAGCTTCACCGTCAATGTCGTCAGCAATGATTAACAATGGTCTTCTGGACTTGACAGCGATTTCGAAAACTGGCAAGATGTCGTTGATGGAAGAGATCTTCTTTTCACTTAGGAAGATCCAAGGTCTTTCCAATTCGGTCTTACCGTTCTTGGTGTTGGTGACAAAGTATGGGGAGATGTAACCTCTGTCAAATCTCATACCTTCAGTGACTTCTAATTCATCTTCCAAGGTCTTACCTTCCTTGACAGTGATGACACCTTCCTTACCAACCTTTTCCATGGCGGTGGCTAATAACTTACCAATGTGGGAGTCACCGTTGGCAGAGATAGTGGCAACTTGGGCAATTTCTTCAGAGGTAGTGATCTCCTTCTTGTTCTTTTGTAAGAAGTCAACAATGGCTTCAACAGCAGCTTGAGAACCTCTTCTCAAGTCCATTGGGTTACAACCAGCAGCAACGTTCTTGACAGATTCGGTGAAGATGGCTCTACCTAAAACAGTAGCAGAAGTAGTACCATCACCAGCGCTTTCGTTGGTCTTGGAGGCAACTTCTTGTAATAATCTGGCACCCATGTTTTCAAACTTGTCCTTCAAGGTGATAGATCTGGCAACGGTAACACCATCCTTGGTGATCTTTGGGGAACCGAAGTCTTGTTCGATCAAGACGTTACGACCCTTTGGACCTAAGGTGACAGAGACAGCATCAGCCAAGGTTTCAACACCCTTTAAAAGGGCAGCACGGCCTTCAACACCGAACTTTAATTCTTTGTGGGATAAGTTTCTAACTAAGGAGACAGATTGTCTTCTAACAACATTTGGACGGACGGATCTTAACATTGCGTAAATGGTTGACTGATTGACCTGAATTTTTGAAATGAATTCCAAAATTGTTGTGCAATTGACGAGCCCCTTTTTGCTTTAAATCCATTTGTTTTACGGGTGGCGATCGACGACTTTTCACTGGCACTTGTGACGAATTTTCGGGCCGTCTAGAAAATTCGCGACATGACCCGAACAATAATTAAAAGATCCGCTTCGAATACCTTCAATGTGGGGAAAATCACAAGTACAAATTGCAAATCACTCGATATCTCCAAACTTTTTGTATGAATAATGCGTTTTTTGTTTAATTATTGCAAATATTACAAACAAACGTTTTTTAATTTGCTGAAATTCGATCTCTCTACGTTGACACTGGTTTGGCTATGATTTTGGTGATTGTTCTGTCAATATTTTCCGCGAAATTTCTCTAAAGTTAACAAAAAGTTCGGCACCGATGTCCACAAATTTTCTCGAATGTTCTAAAATGTCCATGTGATAGATTTCTCCACATAATTTGTTTTTGTGTCCGGATTCCGGATCGGTGAACAAAAAGATGTCAATAAATTGTAATCTTATATATTGGGGGAAACAAATAAGTAAAGGAAGCTAGCTAGTCTTCTATATTATCAAATTAATGTTAGTTAAGAATTCAAAGCTTAGCAGCTGGCTTCTTCTTGTTTTGCCAACCGAAACCAACTTTTCTAACCTTACCTGGAGAAATAATGACATTAATCAACGAACTGACACCAAACTTGTAGTTTTGTAAAGCCAATTTGAAAGCTCTGGATAACTCAACCTCATCTCTAACTAAGGTACCATCACAGCCTAAACTTCTAGCCAAAACATCATATCTAGTTTCTTTGGATAACGCAGTAGTGGGCAACTTCGTAACATTTTCGTACATGTGATCATCAGTACCATGGTAGACACCACTGTTGTTCATCAAGATAACGATGATTGGTAATTTGGATCTAACAGCTGTCTCTAATTCTAAACCGGAAAACCCAAAAGCAGAATCACCTTCAATGGCAATGATGTACTTTTCGGGATGAGCAAACTTTGATGCAATAGCATAACCTAAGCCAACACCCATAGTGGCATTGGTACCAGCATCTAATCTCAGTCTTGGGTACTCATGGTTGAAAGAGACACGAGCAATATCCATAGTGTTGGCACCTTCACTGATTAACAAGCAGTCCTTTTCAATAGGAGTCATGATCTCCCTTAAGATTTTGTAGACATTGTTATAGTGAAGCTGTTCTTCCTTTGAGTTTTCCTTTTCAATTAATCTAGCATTGTTCTTCCTAATGGTTTCTTTCATGAATTCTGGAATACCTGAAGACTTGAAAGAGGCTAATTGTGAGTCTAAAGCAGAGGCGACTAACCCAATATCACCAACAACACTGTATTCGATGGCATCCGGTGCATTGTTACCAATTTCTTCAGCATACGTGTCAACTTGGACAAACTTCACATCCTTTCTGAATCTTGGCGGTTCTCCAAAGTGTAAAATCCAGTTGATTCTGGCTCCAAAAATAACAACGACATCAGCATTGATCAAAGCCTGAGATCTAGCAGAAGAGACATTCAACGCATTCGAATCGGGGATGACACCCTTCGCCATTGGAGTCGGTAAGAACGGTAGGTTGTGGTTTTTGACCAATCGTCTTAGTTGAGGATAAGCATCAGCATAAGCAGCACCTTTACCAACGATAATCAATGGGTTCTTTGAGTTTTTAATCAATGCGGCAACTTGTTGAATCTTGTTGGTGGGTGGTAAGAACTTGGGAACATCCTCAACAGAAATAGATCTGATAGAGTTCAAGGCATTTTCAGCTTGTTCAAATGGAACCTCATCTTCAACTAAATCAGCAGAGATATCAATGTAAGTGGGACCTGGGGTACCGAAGAAAGAAGTCTTATAAGCCTTGAATATAAAGCTTGGAATCTGTTCAATAGTTAAGGGCCTAGCAGCGAACTTAACATGTGGAGTTAAGAAACTCACTTGATCTAACTCTTGGAAGGCACCTTTGTGAATTTCATGGAACCCAGCAGAACCAGCCAAGACTAACAATGGCCAGCGGTTAGCTTTGGAGTTGAAAATACCTGAAAGGACATGCATGACCCCTGGACCACCAACAACCAAAAGGACACCTGGCTTGCCAGTAAGATAACCATACGCCGAGGCAGCGTAGGCAGCTGATTGTTCGTTTCTGAAAGAGATGAATCTGATACCTTCCTTGATGAAAGCTTCACCAACTTCAACAATTGGAATACCAACTATACCAAAGACCACTGTGACCCCCAACTTTTTCAAAGATTGGGCAACTAATTTGGCACCTGATGACATGATCTGTATATGATTGTGTAATGGTTTGCTTCGTATTGAGGATTAGTCAAAGAAGCTTTCTGCTTATAATTGAATGAGTTAAACCGTGAGAAGTATGTTAGTAAATCTTTTGTGATCGCTTATGGGGTATCCTGGCTGTTTTATACTTTCTGGCCTTCACCTTCCGAGTTTAGTTCTCTTGGACATAAATCAGACTACTTCCGGAAACTCGGACCGGTCTTCCGGTTGTTGGGTGAATTGGACGCAATGTGGTTTGTTCGGGACAATGGATTAAATATTGTAGCTATGACAATTATGGTTAACTCACTAGAAGACAAAACGATAAATTAATTACTTCAATCAACTGTGAATATTTTGGAACTTTGAGCTTAATTAGAAGGTGAATTAAACATCAAGAAAAAACAGACTTATACAAATAGACTCTAATGCTGAAAAATGATCAACTATCTTTAAAACTCTAGGAAAATGTATTATAAAGAATTAACACAACTGAGTATGGCTAGATTTAAAATGGAAAACCTAGTTCTTGCCTTCGTGGTGTTTGGTCGAGTCCAAGGCCCCTTTAACAGAGTCAACAACATCTTCAAATGTTTCTTCGGCTTCATCGAGCAACTGTTCTCCCAAGTTTTCCAAACTTTCCCAAAGTCCTTTATGTTTTGTCTTTTTAGGCTTTTCAACTTCTTCAGTTTTCGTAGCTGTCTCTGTGACCGTGTTTTCTTTGAACTCTGTGGTTGTGGAAATAATGGGCTCAATTTTCTCGATCGTTGTTTCTTCGATAGGTTTGGCTGGTTTTTCATCAACGGTGGTTATTTGCTGTTCCAAAGTTGTGGTTTTGTGAGCATTCTGAACTTTGAATAAATCATCGTATGTTGGTTCCTTATCCAAAATATCGATTTTGAAATTCACATTAGGATAAGTTGAGTCGTCAAACCAGTCTTCTCCAAGGAAGTTCGAATTCGAAACCAAATTCAATGTACCGTTATTCGGAGAAGGTTGGAGATTTAAAGTATCACACAAGATATTATAGACTTCTGTATTTGGGAATGGTTTGAGTCTATATCTATCATTATCAGATTTGGACTTAAAATAAGGACCATTACCCAAGAAAATGGCTCTCATTAGCACATGTTGGTTGTCATACCCGTGTACACCTTTTGGTGAATATTTGCCGTTGTTTCTTTCCATAGCCTCGTGTGTTGTAACTGAATAGCCGACATCAGGAATGACCCAGATAGGAGAAATTCTATCAATGTATTTAGGATTATGGGGGAAGTGCCATTCTTGTGGTAAATCTTCACGGAGGTAAATTTTGTATCCTTGACCCTCTTTATAGTTCTCTTTCAACTCATTAAATACCTCCTGTACTGAGAATTCCGCAAATGGAGTCAAACCAAATAACGGCCAACCATCGGTGTGCTCAATCTTGGTGGTATTGACAAGGTCATCGAGGTATATTAACCTTTTTTCTGACGTTGGTGCCATACCATGATCGGAAACAATAATGAAATTGATCAAATCCGTGGCATTTCTTTGTTTGATACCTTCTGTGATACTCCCAACAAAGGAGTCCACATCCGCAAGTGCTTTCTCTAATTCTTCACCCTTGATACCATATTCATGCCCAACAGAATCAACAGTTGGAACGTAAGCAATCATCAATTCAGGTCTTTCGGAAATATCTCTATCCAACCATCCCAAAATTTTGTCCGTTTTAGCCTTAAGAGTCTCTGTACTATTATATTTATCAAACTCAGTTGGATTACCCTTCTTGAATTGCACTTCACTCCCTGGAAACATATGAATGGCAGAGCGAACACCTTGTAATTCGGCAGTTGACCAAATAGGCTCACCACCCCAGAACTGTGGATCCATTGATAATTGTGGAATGATATTGATGAATTGTTTCTTCAGCTTGGAATCGTAAAAAGTATTTCCAACAATACCATGGTCACCAGGATATAAACCTGTGGCTATAGTCCAATGGTTAGGGAATGTGGAAGATGGAAAAGATGGTACCATATAAGGGGCGCCATGACTTTGCATCGAAAAGTTATGAAGAACTGGCGTCAATGCTTTCGATATGTAATGCGGATGGAAACCATCAAGGGATATCAAGATAGTTGTTGGGTAAAAAAAATCGGTACCATTTGAAAACAGTCTTTTGTTCGCCCCTTTGGCGACAACTTTATCATTGTCATTTTTCCTCCCCAACAGAACCCCAAGTACTATAACAGTAATCAGCAATCCAAAAAGAAGTACATAAATCAGATAGCTTTTGAGATAAAATGCGATCTTTTCAAGAAACGATTCATCATTTTGGAATCTGTTTCTTCTCAATGTCAGGAACTCGTCATCACTAAGATCAAACGAGTCATTATCATTGAAACCAAATGTGGAAGCATTTCTCAATTCAATACCACTTAAACCATGTGCCTTTGGTATAGCTGTATAATTGCCACCAACTAATGATTTGGCCTTGTTGAGAAACTTTGATAATATTGAATCTGGTTTGAATAGAAGTGTACCATCATCCCCACCCATTTCAAAAGTGTCGCAAAACACACTTGAATCTGATACTTCATTTGAGCCAAACGTCACATCATCTTCTCTGTCGTCTAAATCTGTAATTGGTACATCAACTGCGTGACCTTGGACCATGTTTAAATAACATTGTTATTGTGAAATACAGAAAGCCCCCTACCCACACACTAAACATGTTTTGAGGCGCCTGTGTTTTTGGATGAAGTTGTTGTTTTCAGAGGTAGTGCCCGTAATGAGATTTTTCGGAAAAAGTTCCAAAAATAATAAAGAAAACCCACTCATGCTGGGGGTCGAACCCAGAATCTTCTGATAAACTAACTTTCTTAGAAGTCAGACGCGTTGCCATTACGCCACACGAGCTTTCTTGTTTTTGTAAGAAAATGAATCAGAGTTAGACGAACTCTGCTATAAGCATAGCATGCTATGAGCATAGTCTGATATAGGCATAGCATGATATGAGCATAGGCTGATAAAAGCATAGTTTGACTAAGAGATGACTAAGCTGAAAGGTGTTCAGGACTATTTAAGAAGAAACGAAGACAAGATTCTTGTTAACACAAATATAGGAATATATAGTTTAGGAATCATCTAATCCACGGAGACTAAATCTTACAATAAGTTCAAGTAAGTCATATTAACAGGTTCACCTAACTCGTATATTTACAGTTTTACTAAGGTGCCAAATAACCCTGATTTGTACCCTCTCCAATCACGTGACGAATCTTGAATATTAATTCGAATCCCCTTATCATTGGACTTATTCTATTCCCCTGTTAAGGACTCATCAATGGAAATTTACGAAAGAAGTTGGTTTCTTGAAATTTTATGGGACATCAGGATCAGTCGAAGATCTCAAAAGAGGCGTTTACTATCATTTGGAACTGGATCAATAAGAAAGGAAGCTTTAGATGCTTATGAAGAGAAAAATATTTAAAACAATATGTTGAGCAAATGAGGAAGACCTGAAAGATTTTCTGAGAATATAAATTCATTTTCTACAGTTCCTCTCACCTGATCACATGATCTTGAAAGTTATCCAACGCATTTGATCACGCTGGAACTGAAGGGGGTCTAATCAAAATGGGCCAATAATTATTATTATACAATTACAAACATTTTCTGTTACTCAATTGCTCATAAAACAAAGTAAAAGATACAACCAACAACCTATTCCAATCTTGATTGTTTACAGGATTCATCTCAAGTCTGATTATTGGATTGGATGAATTTCCTGGAATTAATGAATTTTATTTTGTACAAATTTTATAGGAAAGCTATTTTTGAAATCTTAAAATATGATTACATGATAAAAAAAGGTCTGAACTTGATTGATGACAGCTTGTGAAAATTTTGTCAACTAAAGAACCCCTTTTCATTAAGAGTATTTCCTAAAAGCACAGGTATAGTTGTAATCTAATGGGATATGCTTCATTTGAGCTGTAGATACATTAAACCATCGTTGGTACAACCTCAGTGCGGTTAAAAGATAGTTCCACAGTTTGCTGCTCCCCTTTATAATACTACATGACCTGGGTGTCACAAACTTTTTAGTCCACCGACCGGAAAAGAACATACGATTTCCCGGTTTTCTGAACTGAAAAGCTTATGTAATAATGTATTAAAGAAAAGACTGTTAAAGAAATTTCAATTGTTCATAAAATAAAATTACAGAGATATGTCAGATTGGAAAGAGTGAACTGAGGACCTAATAAGAACTGATATATGCCCTTCATTACAAACAGTGTTTTCGTTCCGTCCTTTATTATGCACCGGTCAAATCTTGAACTATCTAGTAATTTTAATTGAATTGATGTGAAACATAACATTTGACTGTTCATATGAGAATTGATCTATATTGTCATTTGGCTATATTATTTTTAAATTTGCCATTCGAATTGGGCTTTTCTTCATTGAAAGTTTCTGCGAAATGTAATTGGTAGTCATAATATTCCAATTTGTTTTTCTAATAAACATGTATTTAATAATTTAAAAATAGCTTTCCGATAAAATACTTATAATAAAATTCAATAATCAGACTTAAGATGGATCTTGTAAATAATCAAAATTGTATTAGGTTGTTGGTTGTATTTCTTAATTAGTTTTATGAGCAATTGAGGAACGGACAATATTCGTCTTTTTTTAAATAGTAATCATGTATTAATACTTCAAAAGTAGCTTTCCTATAAAAATTGGAGATATATATGATGCCATTTTACGATCTTGAAATTTGATCAAAAAGTTTGCCAACTCTAAGAACCTGTAAGAATATGAATCAGAGTTAGACAAACTCTGCTATAAGCATAGTCTGATAAAAGCATAGTCTGACTCAAGAGACGACTAAGCTGAAAGGTGTTCAGGACTATTTAAGAAGAAACGAAGACAAGATTCCTGTTAACACATATATAGGAAGATATAGTTGAGGAATCATCTAATTCACGGAGCAATAATCTTACAATAAGTTCAACGTAAGTTATACTAACAGGTTCACCTAACTTGTATATTTACACAGAACCTGTAAAGAATTAGAGGCTTGCCACCCGCCCATAGATATTATATTATAACATAAACTATGGTAATATTTGACTAGTGTATTAAAGTATCTAAACTATATGGATGGAGAGAAGAAGAGGGACTAGTTAAAATTTTCCTTTAGATTCGCGATGACCAACACATCGCTCATAACATTGCCGGGTTGGAACACCAAAACCGACAGACCTGACCCTGTTTCCTCATAGAACCAAAGCAACGGAGGGTTGGCCGAGTGGTCTAAGGCGGTAGACTTAAGCAATATAAGGATTTAATTACACTTTAAGTTATCTACTGGACGTTGTCCGCACGCGTTCGAACCGCGTATCCTTCAATATTTTTTTCTCCGTCAGGTGTAAAAAGTCCCAATATAAATTTATACCTTAGGAAAGCATGCTCCTCGGATTATCCGTTGTTTTGGAGTAAACCCGAGCATGTAACAATTTTTCGTCCGAGAAGGACCTTCTGATCGGTTCACCAAAAGACCTGAGCGAATTCACTAGAACGAGGACCGGTGGGACTAAATACCAGGTCCGAAGCAGCTTGAACAAATCTCTTGCAAAATAAACATAGTCACCCGAGTGGAAGACTAAGCCTGGATTAAAGTAATGACAGGGAATTGTTCACTAAAATATTCATCCAAGAAAAAACAAAAAAAGTCATCATGGATTAACTACAGGATCCGGACCAATATTACCATGTCAACAACTACTTTCCAATTTCAAAGTGTTTCCTCAGATCAACATCTGACTATGTTACAGCATAAAATGTTAATTTAAATCTTAGGAATTAAATTGTGACCAGATGGAAAATTGATAAAACACTAAAAAAAATATATCAAAAGCCCCAAATGATGGAAACAATCGGAAATATAAATATAGAAAAATCTTTCAAAAATATATGCGTAAACCCGGAATCGAACCGGGGGCTCAAAGATGGCAACTTTGAATTTTACCACTAAACCATTTACGCTTTTATTTTGACTTTGAAGAAACAGGGTTAGCTCTGTCGGTTGGTTTGAGGTTTCCAACCCGGCAATGTTATGAGCGATATGAAAGACTTGGATTTTGCTAAGGCCTTTAGTGAAACAGAACAAGGTTGGATACAGGCCTGGTTTGAGGTTATCCCTTACCAGTATGAAATACATTCCATCACAGAATTAGATATGGAATTTTTCAATTTGCCTTGGGACATTATTATAAACAAATACGTCAACGATGTCACTTGGCTTACACCAAAAATGAAAGAGCTGAAAGAGATCGCTGGCGAAGAGTTATCAGTAGAATCCTTTAAACACTTCTACAAGAAGTTTAAAGAAGTTAAAGGAAAAGTTATCAGAAGAGAGACAATGATGGCTGGAGCTGAAGATGATGTGGTCTACGTGTTGATGGAAGAACCTAAATGGATTCAAACCTGGTCAAAGCTGTATAAGCTTCAGACCCAATTACCAGGAATTCTCCAGCGACTACATCGATTCCATTTGGGACATTATAATCACCAATTTCATTTTCGCGCAACTTTTGGTCCGGAAAAGCCCAACTCTAATGACAAACTATGTTGTTTTTGTCATGAGAAAAAAGAAAGTTTTCAATATCTGTTTCCAGTTTGCTCGATTTCTCAATTCATCTGGAAAGAAATTATCAATCAAGAGAACGCCCAACCTCTGTAATTATCTGTGCAGTTACTATATTTCCCAGTTAAGGAATCACCAACCGAAATTTACGAAAGGAGTTGGTTTATTGAAATTTTAAGGGACAAAAGGATCCGCAGAAGATATCAAACAATAGGTCAGTACAATTTGGAACTGGATCAATAAGAAAGGAAGCTTTAGATGCTTATGAAGAGAAAAATATTTAAAACAATATGTTGAGCAAATGAGGAAGACCTGAAAGATTTTCTGAGAATATAAATTCATTTTCTACAGTTCCTCTCACCTGATCACATGATCTTGAAAGTTATCCAACGCATTTGATCACGCTGGAACTGAAGGGGGTCTAATCAAAAAGGGCCAATAGCTCTTATTTTGATATGGAACATAATTGTTACAATCACATTTATATCATATTCCTCAATTGCTCATAAAACAATTTAAGAGATACAACCAACAAACTAACACAATATTGAATAATTAAAAGGTCCATCTTAAGTCTGATTAGTGGATTGAGTGAAATATTCAATATTTCAAAAAAAATTCACCATTTTAGAACTGTGAAAAGTGTTGCTTCCGAAGACTGGACTTGGGAATCTATAATTTGAACATTATAAAGAATTCTGATGAGAGGGTATTTGAATCGATAAGCTCATAAGTCACGCGTATTACTATTTGAGTCTGGGGTTAGAAGAATACTTGAAAAGTTTTGTAAGAATATGAGTCAGAGTTCGATGAACACTGACATTAACATAGTATGACTCAATATGAGTCAGAATAAGACAAAGCTGAAAGGATTTCAGAAGTATTTAAGGAGAAACGAGACCAGATTCCTGTTAACACATATATAGAATATATAGTTTAGGAATCATCTAATTCACGGAGCAATAATCTTACAATAAACGTAAGTTATACTAACAAGGTTGATCTAAGTTGTACATTTACAAGTTTCAATAACATTCCGAGATAGTTTAGTGGCTAGAATCTCCGTTTGTCGCATGGTGGACCGGGGTTCGATTCCCCGTCTCGGAGCATTATTTTTTGATTTTTTCTGTGTATTTTACGCTGGCTTTGTAATGTCAAGATGCGGTTTTAAAGTTCAAGAAGTAGTGAGTGGATCACTGGGTTGAGGCGTGTTGAATTCTGTTTCATTACCCCCAACTTCAATAATGAGATCCTTCGTTCCATTTAACCAAAAGATCCGATTCGATCAATCACAAAATCCAATTTGCCCATTCTCTTCTCTTATATTTAAGGAATTATATGTCCGAATGCCATTTCAAAGTTCATCCACTCAAATCATCCCCATGGATTTATCTTTAAGTGCATATTTTCTATTCAAGTCTGCTGTTGACGATGTTTATATCTCAATGATTTAAAACTCATACAATCATTTTACTTTCCCTTTCAGTTTGATTTCCTCCGCCCCCTCAAGCTCCTTCAGTCATTTTGTTCCCTTTTCCTTTTCTCCCAATAAAATCCGGTCTTTGTTTCTTTTATTCTTGCTACTAAACAAGGACTTTTGTTCACAAAAGATGATCAGCGGCGGCGGCGGCGGCGCCAGGTTGCGAAAGAGGTGGTACCTGCCTGAAGTCTTTCCAAAAAAATGGGTTTGTTGAAAAAACACAATATAGTTTTCCAATGTGACACGGTCATGTTCAAACATAACAATGTTTTCAATCATGATGCTTATGTGATTTTATATGGGACTGCAAGAAAATGGTCGGGGATTAATCGATTTTATATTGTGTTTTTTGTTGTGTTTTTTGTTGTGTTTTTTTAGTGGTATGTATCGTTTATTATAGATTTATCATATATATATATATATGTAATAGTTAGGAGTCAGGTAAGACCCTAAATTGGTTGTTAATGATAACATAATTGTAATAATTAGTCGGTGCTTCTATATAAAAGGTCTATAGAAGTGAGGAGATTGGATCCTGAACAGGATACAAGCTCTATTTATACATAATAGTGAAATAGTGTAATAGGTTTAGGCTATTGTGAGTAGACTAGCTTAGAACAAGATTGATTGGTAATCACTTACCTAATCATGTGATGCTCTCTTACCTAATCGTGTGATGCCCTCTTACCTAATCATGTGATGCTCTCTTATTACAATATATGAAGATTTTTTTAATTATTAATCATGTATTTAATACTTTAAAATAGCTTTTCTATAATAATTGCATAAAATAAAATTCAATGATTCCAGAAAAAGCATCAACCTTTTCCAGATTAACTCAAACAAAATACAATGGGATATAGTGAGGCAAAACACGGACTGTAAATATACGACTTAGGTGAACCTGTTAATATGACTTACTTGAACTTATTGTGAGATTTAGTCTCCGTGGATTAGATATCTTATTAACAACCATATAACTAGCTATATCAAATCAGCGAATTATTGTCTCTTTTTTATATTCCAATAATCCCTCGACTAATCATTGCTCTCTCTTATGCATGTAACCTCAAAAACATGAAATATCTTTATTACCACATTTGGTTCTGAATGGCTCATCGTTCTTAATCTTGATATGCTTATGTAAGAGTTCTCCCATCTTATATTCTCACACGCACTATGAGAGATTTGATCGATGATGTTGCCGGTTCTGTAGGCTTCTGGATATCTGATTGTATAATAACTGGGTGGAATGCCTACCTGGAATGTAGTTATAGAAGTTGACTCTGTTCTCAAATAACACTTACTTTTTATTAAATACTATTATACAGGTGTTTCGTCGGCAGGTTACTCATGTGGGAATTCCTCTATATAAAAGGAATTCCTGAGTAGATAAAACTTTTCACAACACAAAATAAGTCGGCCCCGATCAGTCTTAATCGGGCATGATCGGCCCTAACATAAGTCACGTGTAATACCAGGTTACCCGTGGTCAGGCTGGTTCTTTACACGCACAAGAAAAATGGTTTCGTGGTCTAGTTGGTCATGGCATCTGCTTAACACGCAGAACGTCCCCAGTTCGATCCTGGGCGAAATCATTATTTTTTTGAATTAGTAGAGTCAGCCTTTCTTGGGGAAACTCCTTTTTTCACTGAGAAGTTATAGATTAACATCAGAAGGCGCTGTTGTCATGATTTAATCTTTCATAAACGCAGTTTATTCCACGAGCTTATGAAGTCTGGTTTGATTTACCATAATGAATTCTTCGAACTACGAGTAAGCGAAATACTTTATTTAGTGTTGTTTTATGAGATGCTTATTTAAATTTGTATCACAACGCCTAAGTTTTCTTGAATGCAATAACTTTTTCATCAAATTTCACAGATTTTCTTCTTTCGCTACCTAAAGGTTGAGGAATATCCAGTTCAAACTCACCGACATTAGCTGAAAGTTTCAAAGCTTCCAAAGCTTTCTTGTGTTCATCTTCGTCCTTGGGTTTGGAACTAGAGTCCGATCTCTTCTTTTGTAAGAGCTTGGCATCGCTCTTACATTTGGAACAAGAGCACATGAAGCCCCAGTTGACTCTTAATTCTCTTTGTCTGGTGGCTTGTTCATGTTCTGGGTTGACATAAGAGGTCAACAATTCTTCGTTAGCACCAATGTTCTTCTTAGCGTAAACCTTGATACCGTCTGTTTTGGAATCACCAAACACAACTCTAACGTTTGGTTGACAGTTGTGGTTCAAATGGGATTGGATCAAGAACATAGAACCATCAACATTGTTGATGTTGAAAGTACCCAACATCATCAAGTATTGTTCATATGAAACTTCATTGCCTGGAAAGACTTCATTGAAAGCAGCGTGGCCTTGTTCCCATAATTGTTCTTGTTGTTCTTTGACGAATAACGCACCACCGTTAAGGGAGTCGAACGCACCACCAGTAGAATCAATAGCTTTGTAACGGGTACGTTGAGAGACTTGAGCAAAGGCATCAAATTGTGAGCTTAACAGGCCCGACTTATCTGAGATACATTGAGCGTGGATTAAACCAACTGCATAGGCAGCCATCCATTTGTTATCAAAACAGAATTGAGCATATTGGAACCATTTTGAGGAGTTCATAATCTTTTTTCTAGTATCACCAAAGATATTGTGCTTCAAGGAGCTATGCAACTTGTCCAGTTTCTTACATCTACCAGAACACCATGTTTCAGCACAAACATTACAATCTAAACCTCTTTTAACGTTATCTTTCAGATTAGTGATACCGCAGTAGGAACAGCACATACCGTTCTTCATAAGTGTGTAGTGATCCAAAGGTGGGTTGAAAAACAATGGCTTCTCTTCTTCAAAAATCAACTCACCCTCTTTGAAGGATTTAGCAGCATATAAACCCTTACCACGGCTCTTGACGAATTGCGTTTTCACAGTTGAAGGTAAATTCAGACCTGGGGTTTCTCTGGAGGTAATTTCACTGGCATAAGAAAACTGGGTACTGGTAGTCAACAAGTTAAAACTTTTCAAGACAGTTTTTAACCTTTTTTCACTTAATGACCAAGTTGGGTGGTTCTTTTTTACAAGTGCATGAAGTTTGGAAATACCCAAAGTCTCAGTTTCAGGGTCTTCTTTCCAGATGGCCATGACACCAGTGACGACTTCTCTTTCATGTGGTACGACTGGTTCTGGAGCTTCAGACATTGGTGGTTTATCGTTGATGTTAAGTACTTCAATATTCGGTATACCCATTTCTTGGTTGGTATATATCTCGATTGAGTGAAATTTAATTCAAGGTGCCATCTCTGTCGATAAAACTCAACCAAAAATTTGGTGATCATCGCGTGCCAAATTTCCAGAAAAGTTGAAGGTTTGACTTTTCAAACCATCCGTGAACTTATGTAAGCATTTTACCAAATATTATATAATCAGAAACTGGACTTTCAACAATCGACGGACTGCGTGTAGTATCTCCGCGGCAATATGGTCAGCAAATCTTAACACCACAACTTTTAGAATGAGGGGTTCAAGAGGTTAACGACAGACGACAAAATTCAAAATGCAGCAAAATACCACCACCCAAGGACATTTGAATCCTTAGAACACGCTCAATTCATCTTGACAACTATCATCAATGCTTTTTAACACACTCACGAGACAAACATATTCTTTGAAGCGCACTTCGATTTATTTTCTCAGAGCCCAATCCACCATAAAGGTCCCGCCTCCAACTACATCAAGCGCCACCAATCCTTTCGCTTCAAAAACAACAACAACAATTCCACCTACACCACTCAGCGCTGAAGCCAAATTAGTCGAACCGGAATCAACTTCATCCAAGGATAATGGTAGTGGCAAATCTGGGAAAGATACAGAATACCCAAACTTGCCTTTGTACCTTTCCTGTTTTATCCTTGGTGCAGGTTTAGCTCAATTTTTCCCATTAAGTGAGTTGGCCAAATTCTGGATCAGTGAATCTTTACCACCAGCTGATTCCCCATACGCTGAGAACTTCAGAAACAACATTGAGACCAAGTTACAGAAATTGCCACTGTATCAAAAATTGTACAATGATCCTGATTTTAGAACTGTCAGAGCATGGAACTATGTTGATTCTAACACCATAGATGAGGTTGTTACCACTGGGGTCATGTCTGTCCCTGGTGGCATTGCTATTAAGCCAGTTCTATTCTACAATGATAAGACCAAAGAATCCATCAATATTGTTCATGTTGGGCAAAGATTATGTGGGTATCCTTTCCTTATCCATGGTGGTATTTTGGCAACTTTACTTGATGAAATCATGAAACGTTCTTCCAGTTTCAAATTTGGCATTGACCCAGTTAACGAATACAAGTGGGATTATATCAATACCGAGTCTGTGGAGTTACAATACAGATTCCCAACTTTCGCCAACCAATTCTTGATTATTAAGACTAGGTTGAACGATAAGGGTGAAGTTGAGGGTAGAGTTGAAACTATAGAAGGAAGACTTCTTGTGAATGGGTTAGGGAGATATTCAGAAAGGAGGAGCTCTATGTTGCCTGTTATTGGTAGCTCTGTTTCCCCTGCCAAAGAAAGAACCGGTTCTTGGAGATTTTGGCCATTCTAACTCATCAAGACCAGCTTGATTGATTATTTAAAGCATGTCGTATAATTAATATTCAAGAGATACAGATTTTTATTAAAGTTTACTTTGACGTACTTCATTTTGGATTGAGAAACGCACTTGAAATCTTCAACCGTTCCGTGGCTACTGTCGTTGTTAGCTTGGCAACTTTTTCATTGTTTGCTAGTGATTAAAATATTGAATCTTCGACTAACGCATTGCCTGCTCTTGAGGAACACGTCAACGTTGACAAATGTTCCTTCTTCAACAAAGAGTTTTCTCTCCTAGTTGGGTCACAAATTTATGGTTAAGTCCGACAACTGATAACAACCTGAATATCGCAACACAGAAAACGAAGAAGAATTTGATTTATTCCGAAGTTATCTGAAAGAAGCATTGAATTATTTGGTCAGGCGGAGAAGCATATGGGATTCAAAGCAGTTTTTGATGAATTGAAGAATTTGTAGAAGGAGAATTTATCAAGTTCCCATTTCATGTGATTTTTGTTTGATTCTTTTTCGACTTTCTATTAGACAAACAACACTTAATACTATACAGAAATTTGAATATAGTTATATAGTCCATTCCAAAACATTTTAAGTGAAGGCTAAGTAAAAAAAAATCTTGAAGTAGTCAAGGCAAACTTCTGCAAGGTGATACTGTTTGGTATGACTAAGCCGAAATGACGAAAAGGAAGCCGTTGAACAAACTGACACTTCGCCCATAAAACATAAATCAACCTTACAAACACAGCTAATCATTCGTTTCATACAACGAAAGGACACAATGTCAACCCAAACTATAAAACAGGCAAAGACACAGCTTCGAAAACAAATCGCATCCAAGCTTTCTTTCTTGAAGCAAGATGAGCTTGTCAGACAATCGCACAATGTCTATACCCAACTTCTCCAGACTACTAAATTTCAAAAAGCAAAGAATGTGGCATTATACATGAGTATGGAAACCAGCGAGATCCAAACCTTACAATTCATTAGAGTCTGTTTCGAGATGGGTAAACAAGTCTACTTGCCACATTGCCACCGCATCAAGGATGTCGGATTGAAAAGATATGACACACAGAGATCCATGTTGATATTCTATGAGATGCCAAGTTTCCAATCTGTCTTAGATTTACAGCCACAGGGGCCATACAAGTTATTAGAACCAACTTTTGGTAAGTCTTTATTAGACTCAGATGATTTGACAACAGGCCTGGATTTGTTGATCTTGCCGGGTGTGGCGTTTACTTCTGATTGTTACAGAATGGGGCATGGTGCTGGGTTCTATGATGACTTCATTAAAAGACACGTTGCGAAGTTTGGTAAGAAACCACAAAGTATGATTGGGATAGGGTTGAAAGAACAATTAGTGGAGAAGTTGCCGTTAGAGGAGCATGATGAACGTTTGGACGCTGTTATCATCGATGATAAAACATTTAATGGATAAAATTTTTATATTTAATCTTAGAAGAAACCAACAGCTAAAGAAGAACTCAGTAATAGTATAAATGGCAAGGAAAATTATCCGTTTGGGATTTTTGCCATACTCGCAGAGATTGTTCATGGATTAACATAAACACGAACATATTTTACTATACACCATTTATAAAAATTAAACTTACACTAATCAACTATTAAGAAAAACTATGCTTATGAACTGTTACCGAATATCTTTCTTGTAGTTCTGAAGTTGCAGAATTCAGTCAATCCATAAATTTCATGGTACTAGAACATTTCCCAAAGAAACTGGGAGTTGTAACGAAATTATTTCACTCGAAAGTTTGGGACGGACCTGTAGGCTCATGCATCATACTGCACTCAACCCTTGATCCTAATTAGGAAAACTTCGCTCAAAACTATTGGGAGATTCAGAAGAAGAAATGCCATACAAAATTTCTAATCTTGCAACTGCAGCGAATGATATCAGATAGATTTGAAATAGCACTTTGTTCTGAAACCACTTTCCTATATTCTTCTTAAACCATACAACATAGAAAGCTACAATGTCATCATCAGAAGACCAACCGAAGTGTCCAGTGGATCATAAAACCAGAGAAGCTTGGATCCAAAATAACAAGACTAGTACGGCGACAGCTTCTGCTCCACATCCAATTCCAGAAGGCTCTTCTAATGCCGATAAATGTCCAGTTGATCATAATGCTAGAGCAAAATGGGCCGAACTCAGCGGCGATGCTTCTTCATCTATTGTCACCACACCAAAAACAACTGTCATTGACGGTAGTTTGATTCCAACAGCTATTGAACACTCCTCAGATAATATCCCAGATGTCCCAACTTACACCACCAATGTTGCCCTTCCTGAAGAAAGAGAAATCTCTACTATTCCACGTACAGATGGGAGCGGTAACTGGATCTATCCATCTCAAAAGCAATTTTTTGAAGCCATGAAGCGTAAGAATTGGAACCCAACTGCAGAAGATATGAAGACAGTGGTTCCTATACATAATGCCGTTAACGAAAGAGCATGGTTTCAGATTTTGAAATGGGAAGAAGGTCAGGGCGGTGATCAATGTGGTGGTGTTCAATTATCCTCATTCAAGGGTGATTCCAAGAAATTAACTCCAAAGGCTTGGTTCTTTGGTTTATTAGGTTACCAGAAACCTTTCGATAGACATGATTGGGTGGTGAATAGATGTGGTGTTGATGTTGAATATGTCATTGATTTCTACAGTGGGCGACCAAACCCTACAATGCCTGGCATGGCTAGTTTCTATTTGGATGTCAGACCTAAGTTGAACAGTGTTGAAGGCGTCAAGATGAGACTTTTGAAGTTCTTTGGATTATAATTCGAAACAAGAGAGTGGTTGATGCATTAAAAATGTCTTGTAAATAGAAAATAGAGCAATCTGCACAATAGATTGATACTAATATAAAATTTTAAAACATGCTATACTTTGCTGAGGTAGAGAGCAATCCACAGGACAATATTAAACCTATACTTGAAAAGCACGACTTCAAAAATTGCCGTGGCCAACTACATTTTTGGTCTTTACAAGTCCTATAGATATTTGTTAATAAAGGAACGTCTTACGGTTAAATATGAGTTTGTCAGAACGATGGAAAAAACTATTCCAAATGCTACAAAGATAATTTTCGGCTTAACAGTTCAAAACCCCGATAAGTATAACACTCAAGCGAAGGCTAAGTGTTCATCCATAAGGTTAGGAAAAAAATTCTTGATTTCTTCGAAGAACGCTATATCTGACTTCTGGGCAATGTTCTCAACACTAACAGACTAGGGGAAAGAAATTGATAACCAATCAACCCTTAGCAATTGTTAAGCACTGTAGAAGATTTGATTATGCAGAGCAGTCTTTTGTTAGGTTTCTCATGAGCCTAGGTAATTAATCCTTATATTTTACATCAATAATTAATCTGTTCTCTAATACTACTCAATCAAAATAAATATAAGCCAAGGGTTTTTCTAAAATTCATTCTAATTACAGGGCATGAAACTATGCCCGCAACAGTGTACACATTCAACTCTCAACGTCAATTCATATCATTATTGGATAAATTGGTAGTGTCATTACCAAAGTACCCTGAACTATTCATCTGGTTTAGGTGATAGTTACTTGGACTGTTTCCGTTGTTGACAACAATTCTAGGCAAGTCATTGACATGCTGGACAACAAAATGTTTCTCCTCCTTGAAAACTTTATCATCTTTTCTATCAGGTGGATTGAAGTTCTCCAAGAATACCAACAACTTATCTCTGTTTTTAATCAAAATATCTAAAACTGGCTTCGACTTTGTTGGATTGGCAACAAAGATCTTGAAAACATTGAAACTATCCATTTGTAAGTTCTTTGATTTATCACTGAGTAAGATCATAATTAACTTCAAATTTTCTGGACTTTCGACATAAAGCAACATGAAGTCACGGAATGGTTTATCCAATAATATTTGGGATAGGAACTTAATGGATTGTCTTTTGGTCACGTAATTGCTGGAACTTATATGAGAATTGATATGCTTGATGAAATTAGCTGAGTTTTTCTTAAGCCATCTTGCACTAAGTTTCTTGTGTGTCAATAATAAATCACTCAAAGTTTGGAACGAGTCAGTCATGTTTTCAAATGTGCCCTTTTGGGAGAAGTCGAAGTATTTCCAAAATGTAGGATCATCTAACATGACAGCGGCTAATCTCTCAAATTTGATACAATCCCTTAAAATGCCGCCCGTTATGAGTGTAATATTTGGGACCTCTGGGCCTTTCATCAAAAGACTGATTATCTTAGGTTTCGATAGTAGATAATCCACTGTTGGAGATCTATTACCGATCTGTCTCCTTAATAATGTAGAGAATAACGTGGATACATCCTTCCTAGAATCAAATTCCAAGTGCGACAAGTTTACTATCAAATTAAGAAGCAAATCTGTTTGGTAAACCTCTTGTGCTAATTGAGCAATGGAATCAGGTTGAGGATCATTGTCCTCATCACCATGTAGTATCACCTTGATAGAGTTGAGATAACGTACCGTCTCTTCTTGAAGTTTCTTCTTATCATTGCTAGTGTCGAATTTGGTGACTTGTTCGTTTAAAGTGCGAACTAATTCAGATGGAGTCTTTGGGTTTCTCTTGAAGAAAAAGGATGCCATAGTGGATCTTTAATGGGTCAATGCAAGTTGTGATAGCTGGAGGTTGTTGTTTAGGTTAGATTAATCTATGATTGATCTTTCATATATCACACAGGTCTATTGGTCTTCGCTGAGCTTAGCCGCCTTCATAACCACACCTCTTGTACACAAAACGCTCAAATCTCCGCGATGGAATTGCTTTGGCGAGCGATGATCTGGGAATCCGTGCAAACTGATGAAGGGTGGGATGGATGAAGTCACGTGATTAAGGATGAAATTAAAATGATTTGATATCGTCTCAAACCACCACGTACCAGATTTTTAAACACCATATGTGATGTTTTCTGTTTACCACGTACCCTTAAGGAGAAAGAGTATGACCACATACAACGATCAATGAACCCTGATTTGATTAAAGGGAGAAAAGTTGGCTTTTCGAAAGGCTTGTTGTAATATTACCGGATGCAACTGAATTTTTATGGAAAAACCTCAAAAAGATGTATTTAGAAACATTTTGGTACAGAGATGATGAATTCGAAAAGTTTCTTTCATTTACGGAAATAACTCCTATGCTTTTGCAAATCGTATGGTCCAAAACGAATAGGGTTTCATCTATACATTTGAGGGATATTCACCAAAGACTTGCTTAGTCTCAAACGCTGATTTGAAAAGATTCGAGAATGATGCCAATAAAACCGTTTACAACACGTTTTTAAGAACCCTTTTTTCCAAAAGATAAATAGGGAAACCTACTTGTACTGTGTATAGTAATTATAAGATTTGCGCTATATCTTAATATAAATATACTCTACAAACGACCTCGTATCACCACCCAGGTACTGGTGAGTTTATAAAAAAGCAGAAAGATATATTATTTAGATAATTCTGGGTTTCCTAATCAAATATTAATAATTGTCGTTGCTAGTATGCTTTTTATTGAAAGGCTACCTTTCAAATCCGAATAAAGTCAAAGTTTCATTTAATTTGACCTTAAAGTCGTCCATAGCCTTTGGATCAGACTCCGCCTGATCCAAAGTTTCTCTAATAAGATCGTAGTTATTCAGCCAAATGGTATCAAACATGTACTGAATTATTCTTCTTAGGTTTCGTGGTCTAGTAGCTGATGGAAACTGTAAGAAATTGATATTTTCACTTGCTAAATGTTCCAGTCTCAAAACAACTGAATCACTAGAAGAGTTGGCGTCAGGTTTCACGAGGCTTGGAGATCTAGATAAATCCAGACGTGGTTGTTGCAAAAAAACTTGGGCACTTCCACTTGGCTTCTGATTCTGAGGAACAACAAACCCAAGACTTTCGGAAATCGTTATATTATTAGAAATTGGAACCAACTTGTATCTGTTGCCATTTATATTTTGGTATAATGGGGCATTTCGAGCAATACTGGAAGGAATAATTTGCCCTGGCTTGGCATACGGAATTACCGACAGAATTTCGTTAGGATGGAAAATAGATGAATTGCTTCTGCTTGGGCTGACCCTTGCATTGGAGTAATTGTGAACTTTCTTCATATATTTATCAGGTTTTGCTTCCTCCTGGAAACTCACTCTTCGCATAGATGGCATGCCTAAAGCTTTCAGAGTGACAGCTTGTGGTCTCAACCTGTACATACTGGCCTGTAAAATATGACCTGAAATCTGGACACCGTTCAATTTTGCTAAGACTTCTTTAGCATCAGATTCGTTTTCAAATTCAATGTAGTTATCTTCTGACTTTGGGTAATTGACACAGTATTTCTTGATTTCACCTTCCAATGTGTAAGATCTCAAAAAGACTTTGAAGAAGTTTTCATTGATTCCTTGTGGAAGATTGTACATGTAAAGCTTGAAAGAACCTTCCTTGTTTGCAGTGGTAACAACCACATTTTGAACCTTTCTGGTAGAGCGTCTCATTGAAGATTCTCGTTGTGGAACAACCAAATTTGGCTTATCTTTCAAGAGTTGAAGCTGACGGTCAGTCTTCTTCAATGCCTTAACACATGTGATCTTCTTACCTTCATACGTTGACTTGTGAATTTCTTTAATGGCGTCAACGGCGGCTTCTTCAGAACCAAAAGTAACAAGACCCCAAGAAGATTTGAACTTTGGAACATTCTCTTTGTAAATTTCAACAATTTCACCAAACTTACTGAAGATGTCTTTCAATTGATCTTCAGTAACGTTCACAGGAAGACCCTTAACGTAGACCTGCTTGAAACCTGATAAATCAACTTGAGGAAATGAAGGAGAGGCCGGTGACTCAATTGGCGATTTAATCAGTTTTGAGCTGCTAAATTTGGCAGGGACATGTCTTAAATCCAAATTTTCTGGTTCTTGACCATAAATCATAGTCTCCATTGTGGTTACAAATGTGTTCTTTCTTGACTGTGGAAGTTGAGAAGGGATCATGGTTTGATCATAATCATCGGTACTAGAAGTATTACTAAAGTTGATCGTTCTATTTGTACCAAAGTTTTGAGAGCCATCTCGTAAAGACTTTGGAATGTGGATTGAACAGTAGATCTTTAAACCATCGACCTTGGTCTCATTTAACTCATTCACAAATTTTTCGGCATCATTGTTTTGTTCGAATGAAATAAAACCCTGTCTCTTCCTGAGATCAAGCTTGCAAGAGAGAATCTTACCATACGATCTGAATCTCTCATAGAAAGCACGCAAGGAAGGTATTTCACTAACATTTAAGCTAGAGATGAAAACGTTAGTACCAAGGGAGTTCAACTTATCTCTACCTTTGAGTGATTGCATGATCCTTATTTCCTTGCTCAAAATTGGGGTATAGTTCAAATCCTCAATCGCCTTCATAGCTTCATCAGTGGAGGTGAAGTTAATGTATCCGTACCCCAAGGAGGTTCTCGAGCCGGGAGCATGACAGATCTTAACAGAGCACAAAGACTTGAAACTTTTGAAGTGATTGTATAGGACTTGTTCGTCCACGTTAATATCCAAGTCACCAACATAAAGAGCAGTGATTTTCTGTCCTTCTTCCTTAACATTCTTCAAATTATTGTTCCCATTGGGAGTCTTAAAGTGTGCGAAATCGTCCTCGTACTTATTAGAACTGGAATCTTTGAACCGAGATGATTCGGATACAAATTGGGCTTGTGATGGAAACGTTGAAGACTGACGTTGAAGTTTGTTGTTTTCAGGACCTTCTAAAAAATCTCCAGTACCACCAGAGACGATAGTATCAGTGAGATTTATTCTTTTGAAATCCTTGAAAAGTTCATTCATACGATCTCTTGAAGCATTCAATGAAATGGAGTTTAAGATACTTGGGTTCTCAGAATTAGCACCAGAGCCAATACTTTGTGAGACATTGGTACAATCAGTTGCCATACTGGTATTCAAATCTGATAAAGTAGTGTTGTTTGTTTGGTTCACCATTGTAATATGCGGGGGAATTTGTTTTCAACAAGTATATGATCAATATACAGAGGAAAATGTCTTGCTGTTGTGTTTTCAAGTTTTGAATGCTGTGTTTCAAAGATTTTGATAGAGACTTCGTCTGGTTTTGATCAATCTTGGGCTGTTTGTAAATGAGGATTTGAATTGGTTGTCCTTTTGAAAAAAATATCCTCGTACCCAGATATAAAACCGAAGCGAACATTTCACATTTTTATAAGTTGAGTGAGCATCTTGGGAAATTGATTTTGTGTCAGATCAAAGGACAAGTAAAGCTAAGATTCTTATGGTCTTGTGATCGCACAAAGGGAAATCTGTAGCTTGTAAAGGTGATCTATGTTCCAAATGCGGTTTTGTGGTTTGTTTCCCAAAATTCCGATTTCCATATTAGTATGGGCGCGGTTTCTAAATTGATCAGATGGAAACAAAGAAAATATTGTTCCGGATCAGGTTTCTTATGGATAATATTAATAAGGTGAACAACTCACAAGTTACATAAACAATTATTCTGTTGAAAGATCTATCTTCGTAATAGACTGAGATTGATCATCTGAACATTAAGAAGAACAACAACAATCCGAGATAGTTTAGTGGCTAGAATCTCCGTTTGTCGCATGGTGGACCGGGGTTCGATTCCCCGTCTCGGAGAACTAACTTTTTTTCAACACTGCAACAGAACATTTTCCAAATAATATTTGACAGTCTGAATTGAGCAACATTGGTTTCTAAAGAAATTTTAGAAGATGAAGGAACCAATTTTTTGATCATTGTTGGTTGTTTGACAGTTACCTAATTACATTCTAAAAGTAAAGCTCTCCATTGCATTATATTGCAGTATAGATGAATGAAGAATCTTCAAATATTGTCCAACTCACAATATGTCACCGATCTACACACATGGTCTTGTCTTTACAAGAATATAAACACGCGCCCTGGGTCATTTTGCTGTGTATTAGCCAGTTACAAGTCTTGGGGCTTGTCTTATAATTAATATCGCAATTTTTTGTATCCGATTTTGCTAGTGGTTTGTCCAGATGTATTTATAAAATTGCAGCGTTAATACAATCGTAACTATTAATAAAGCATTTGAGTTCTCCCTTTCACGTGACCAATGATCAGGTTTCAAGTGCCGTTGATTTGATCTTCCGATTTACCCTCAGCTGAAATTGATTTTCAAATTGACGCATGTGGTTCTGGGAGCTCGGCGGTTTCTCCGAATTTCGTTCACCGGCTGTGTGCGCGACAACCGGAACATGTGTGGTAAGCGGCGGATAAGTTGTTGATGGAAACAGTTCAACTTCAGCAATGTGAATATGAGATATTTTAGCTAAGAATACATTTCGAATAGCAATCAATTTCACTCAATTGATAAAATATAATACATAGATAACCATGGGTATCAATAATCCTGTGCCTAGAAGTCTTAAGAATGAGACAAGGTATGTTTTCCTTTTCTTTGCCTCCCCACAAGTTGGTTTGCTTCCGATTGGATGCTTCAATTGATACATCAAAAACAACGAAATTAAAAGGAAATCAAAATACTAACAATGTTTTCAATTTTATCACAGAAAAGCTGCTAAAATTTTAGCAAACTTCATTAAACCAAACCAAATGCTTGGCGCAGACCAAGTGATCCCCCCAGAAATTCTTCAAAACGCCAAAGGTTTAGCCATCATCACAGTTCTCAAAGCCGGTTTCTTATTCTCAGGTAGAGCAGGCTCTGGTGTCATCGTTGCCAGATTACCAGATGGGTCCTGGTCACCACCTTCAGCCATTGTCACAGCTGGTGCTGGTGCTGGTGGTCAAATTGGGTTTGAATTGACTGATTTCGTTTTCATTTTAAACACCAAAGAAGCAGTCCAATCTTTCGCCCAAGCTGGGTCGATCACTTTGGGTGGTAATGTCTCTCTTGCTGCTGGTCCTTTGGGTCGTAATGCTGAAGCTGCCGGTACTGCTTCGCTTAAATCTGCGGCTGCTATTTTCGCCTATTCTAAGACCAAGGGTTTGTTTGCTGGTGTCTCCTTAGAAGGTTCTGCTATTATTGAAAGAAGAGAGGCTAATAGAAAGTTTTATGGGGACAACTGTAAGGCTAGACAGATTCTTTCGGGTCAAGTTGAAGCTCCACCTGAGTGTGACGCATTGTTCAGAGTTTTAGAATCTAAAGCTTTCACCAAGAGAAGAAACTTTGGGGGTGATGAAGACACAGATGACTACTATGGTGACATACCGGATTTCAACTCTTCTTATGATTCAGATCAAGATAATGATACTGCTAGTTATTACCGTCGTAACCGTGCCTCTAGTGGCACAGCTGCTGCGGCTTCAAGATCAAGGGCCAACAGATCATACGGTGATTACTCGGATGAAGACGACGATGATGTTTACTACAGCAACACAAGAGACGTTGGCCGTTTTACTCAACCAAAGTCCAATAGCAACAACAATACGGCGTCGAGTTCCAGATTATCCAATACCAGAACACAAAAATCAACAAACAGTTGGGAAGACGATGTCTTTGATCGTTATGATTCTCGTCATCGCTCCTCTAACAGTCACTCAGATGATTTGGATGACTTGAACAACTCCTTTTCCAGAACAAAGATATCTTCTTCTTCTTCTTCCTATAGAACCCCTGCAAGTTCACAATCACAAGCTAGATCTCCTTTAGGGGCAGCAAAGGCTATCGCTTTATTTTCGTTCGAAGGTGAGCAACAAGGTGATTTGCCGTTCCGTAAAGGTGATGTCATTATTATCATTAAGAAGAGTGAAAGTCAGGATGATTGGTGGACTGGGAGATGTAATGGTAAGGAAGGTATTTTCCCTGCTAATTATGTGGAGTTGGCTTGAATACTGGAGGTACGATATTATAAATGGTAGCCTGTGGGTTGAAGTTTATATTATTTAAGAAAACAAAATATACGATATGTGGTAAGACACACACACACAAACCTCTCTCTCGATTTTGCCTCCACATTGATCACGTAATTGTGCGTCGTCGGATATCCGCGTACTACGTAGGAAATAGACCCCCTGTTATGCACTCGCCTTTAGTGGTACCAATTTCCAAATAACACGGCAAAGAGCCTAGCCTCCGACAGGTGTCAAATAGAAATTGGGTATCTAAATAGGTGTACTTGGTCATTATTTGGTGTCTCATGTGATAGCTCTTGAAAGTAGAATCGAATAACTCCGATCAATTCAAGTTTTGCTGACACCGATTCTAGCGGGACCAAATATGAAATTCCCGCTCTATCTGTTACAACTTTGAATGACTGTCAAAATTTCCCTGCTGCTTCAAATTAAAGGAAGAAACGGGACCGGTAAAGCGACAACCAATCTCTAGTAGCAGTGTCTGGTTTTTTTTGAAATTGGGTTGACGGGTTTTCTATTTTCAACGGACAACAAACAAAAGTCATTATTCTCACATATCAACGCTCTTAATCAGAATTGGACAGTAAATACAATCAGACCACTTATTTTCTCATTATAAGCCACGATGATTGGTACTTTACTTTTAAGAACACAGCTTGCTTCAAAAGCCTGTGGTACCAGTTCCCTTCGTTCGGTACTATTGTCACAATCTTTGCGTTCTAGTACCAGAACAATGCCATCTCATATCAGATTCCTTTCCATTGATTCTTTCAATAATAAATCTAAGAATTCTTTATTATCCCAATTCCAATCAAAGACTTTCTTCTCCACATCCACAACACGTTCCAATGAATTAAAAGCCCCAAATACCATTCCTCCACCAAAATCATTTTTCCGTGATTCTACCATTGGCAAACTGTTGAAGTTAAGCATTCTCACTATCGGTATTACGACTATGACTGTTGGTACTTTGCTTGTGGGGTTTTTCATCTATGACGCCACGACTTATCAACCCGATCCATTACCGGATAATTTGATCATCAATGAATTGGCATTGAATCCAACGAGAGGTGGTCCTGAAAACTTGCCAATCTTAAGACATAATTTGGACGATTTCGATTGTGAGGAAAAGGAAAATTTGAAGTATAGACCTAAATTAGTGGTTCTTGGTTCCGGATGGGGGTCCGTTGCTCTGTTGAAGTCTTTGAATCAAGGTGATTATGATGTTACTGTGATTTCCCCAACCAATTATTTTCTTTTCACTCCATTATTACCTTCCGCTGCTACTGGGACTTTAGAGGTTAAAACTTTAACTGAATCCATTCGTCGTATCGTTGGGTATTTAAGTGGTCATTATTTGGAAGCTTATGCTGATAAGGTTGAATTCAAAGAAAAACTTGTCAAAGTTCACAAAGTGGACAAATTGTCTGGTGAAAAGAAGGAATTCTACGTACCTTATGATAAATTAGTCATTGGTGTTGGTTCCAATTCAAACACTCATGGTGTTGAAGGTTTGGAATACTGTAACCAATTGAAAACTGCAGAAGATGCCATTGATATTAAGAGAAGAATCACTTGTATTTTGGAAAAGGCTTGCTTACCAACTACCACGGATGAAGAACGTCGTCGTATGCTAAGTTTTGTTGTGTGTGGTGGTGGTCCAACCGGTGTTGAATTTGCTGCTGAACTTTTTGATCTTTTGAACGAAGATTTACCTAAATCCTATCCAAAAATCTTAAGACAAGAATTATCGGTCCACATTATCCAATCTCGTTCTAATATCTTGAACACTTACGATGAAAGAATCTCCGAATATGCCACCGAAAGATTCAGAAAGGAAACAATTGACGTCTTGACTAATTCTCGTGTTGTCAAAGTTCTTCCGGATGAAGTTATCTTTTCCCAAGTCGATGAACTCACTGGTGGAAAGGTTTTAAAATCTTTACCATTTGGTATGTGTCTCTGGTCCACTGGTGTTGCTCAAAACCCATTAGCTCGTGAAGTTGTCAAGACTCTACATGGGTCTCAACGTAACAAACGTGCCATTGAGACAGATTCTCACTTAAGAGTCTATGGTGCTCCATTGGGTGAAGTTTATGCAATTGGTGACTGTTCCACCATCAGAACCGATTTGGCTGATCATACTGTTGAGTTTGTCAGAAAGCACATTATTGATAAGCATTTGAAACACATTTCTTCATCTCAAATTATTACAGATGATGATATCAAACATTTGAAACTTTCATATTCTGAAATTTTTGAATTAGGTGCAGAAATAGCAAAGAGACAACCACAAGCTTCAGAAGCTTTAAACTTCCTCAATGAATTGGTCCCACAATACGATACCAACTGTTCTGGTCATTTATCCTTTAACGAAACAGCGGAGTTATTCAAAGATGTTGATTCTAGAATCACATCATTGCCAGCCACTGCCCAAAGAGCTCATCAACAGGGGAAATACTTGGGTAAGAAGCTTACACGTTTTGCCCGTTCCAACCTGACTTTGAACGCTCATGAGATAAATGATGGAGATGTTGATGCATTAATTTATAAACCTTTCAAGTATAATCATTTGGGGTCATTGGCATACATTGGTAATTCTGCTGTTTTCGATCTACCAGGTTACTCCTTCGTTGGTGGGTTGGTTGCTGTTTATCTTTGGAGAGGTACTTATTTTGCTCAGAGTGTTAGTTTGAGAATTAGAGTGTTGTTGTTCTTTGATTGGTTGAAGAGAGGTTTGTTTGGTAGAGATATCCTTATCTATTAAGGTGTGTTAAGGAAAAAGGATAGAAAGTAAATGTTCCAATTTTAGAAGGAAATATTGGGAAATAGAATGAATGCTTTTGTCGGTTTGTATGTATATGTGTCTTATGTTATATTATATTCAGAACTTTTTAGCTATAGTGAATACAATCGTAATTGTTTGAGACTGTCATAGGGGCACTAGCTAGCAGTTCCATAAACATCTGGCAATTAGAGCTAGACCGCTGAATTGATAATATTTGGTGAATGTTTATTGATTTCTAACGATAGATTATGGATTTTTCAGGGGATCGGCGGTATTCATCTTAGCCTATGGAGAACCAATATGTCAAAATATCAGCAGCAAGACTCATTCAATTGAATTAGAGGCTTCTACTGAGACGCGTGACTTGCTGCAAATCTGATCTGTTTCTTTCGAATGCTTAAAATTGGCTTATAGATGAAATTACAGCAGGTTAATGTTCCCCATGGGCTTCTTCAATAAAATCAAAAAAAAAGAAAAAAGAACTGCGTTAAGATGAAATCCGTAATCAAAAGTAATAAAACTATCAACCATAATCTACCACCTCCTCCGACCAACCCTTTCACTCACAAGGTATATAATTTATTGTTTAACCATCCTGAAGGATGAATCTTGGGTTTTCTTAGATATTTCCCGAGATCTAGAGTTTTACTATCCTGGGATTAATAAGAGGGAGAAAATGTGTTTGTAATTAATTGCATATGCAGCCTTAATATCTTGTTCAGCTGGTCTGGGATCTTCATAGTTCCTGATCATAGCTCGCGCCAGTAAACCTTGTTTAAATTTTTAGGGCTACATAAGTTTTCTTCAATTCCCGCGAATTTCCATCACATACAACTATAAAAAATTTTCCCATACAAACTCCACAACCATATAACAACACACACAAGATCTTCTTTTAACAGTTCTTTACATATTTTACTTACTTCCGGAGTACCAGCAAATTCATGTTTTCCTCCATATGAACAAGCACAAATGGCCGGAAGGAGATCAAATTAGTCATATAATTGGCTAGCCGGTGTAGTTACTGTTGGGTCCACTTATAATCTGGCCTTTCCTTTGTTCTATGGGATGGTTTGGTTCGCTTGTGGTGTACATTTCTTCTCCTTGTGTATAGATTGTTTCTTCATCCATAATACAAGAATGATATTCTCCAAAATCCCATACCGTTTACATTTGTGATCTTAGCAATTAGTTCTCTAAAACAATTGGCTTAACGTTTGTTCGTTTAAATTGAATGCGCCCGCGTATTGAAAATTAGGCGCCGGACAAGGGTCCAAAGTTCATGCCATATACTTTACATCAGCGATTAACCCAATACTAAACGCGGACTTCACCCTTTATACATTGTTCATCGTAAGGACATATCTATACTTTCTTAATCAATCCTGCATAATGGCCAAAGATGCCACCGAAATACCCAAAGAAAAACCATCAACAACAATGCCACCCAATGAGACAACAGAAACCACCTCCTTCCACAACCTACACCTACCTTCATCTCTAATTTTCCCATATATGTTCCTTCTTCGTCTTTTCAATGCATTTACCTCTGCGACATTCTTCCAACCTGATGAATTTTTTCAATCTTTAGAACCTGCTCATTTCCGTCATTATGGATACGGTACGTTGACATGGGAATGGCAAATTGGTCTTCGCTCATATTTGCATCCGTTGATGTATGATTTGATATGGTACTGTGGAGATTTGTTAAAGTTGGAAGAATTAGGGGTGATTTATTTGCCTAAATTTCTGAACGCCTTGATTGCTGCCATTGGTGAAGTTGCTTTGTATCATTTTGTTTATTCTTTGAGTGGAAAGAATGAGAAAGTTGCTAGGTTTGCATTGTTAGTTTCTGTAAGTGGGGTTTGGAATTGGTTTACGATTACAAGATCTTTTGGAAATTCCATAGAGATGAATTTGACTTGCTTGGCGCTCAGTTTATGGCCTTTTGAAGATTTGAAGAAGAAGAGAATCAACTGGTGGAAAATAAGATGGAGCCTAGCATTGGCTTGTTTCTGTTGTATTATTAGACCTACAAATGGTTTAATTTGGATGGTCTTGGCTCTTGGTCTATTGAGGAATCTGGGACCTATGAAAGGTACCAAGTTTATTTTAAACGCGTTGTTAACTGCGTTCGCTTGTCTTTCTCTAAACACTGTGGTTGATTATTGGTTCTACGGAGAATTGACATTCCCTTTATGGAACTTCCTTAAATTCAATGCTTTAACTCCTTTATCTCAGTTCTATGGTAAGAATGATTGGCATTTCCATCTATCTCAAAGTTTACCAGTGATAATGATGCTATTCTTACCGTTTTTCATGCTTGGTTTTTTCACGATCAAGTCATACAACATGCTGAAAATGGTAATAGTCACCAACATCTTAATGTTTTCTTTGATCAAACATAAAGAGTTCAGATTTCTCTATCCATTACAACCATTCTTCATTTTTTTCATTGCTCTTGGTTTACAAAAGTTTCAGATCTTCTACTCTAGGTATTTTAAAGTTATCATTCCCATGATTCTAATCTTAAACACCATCTTCTCAGTTTATCTCACACAATACCATGAAAGAGGTGTCATTGATGTTATGAATTTCATAAGAGAAGATGCATTTGATATCCAATCTGTCGGTTTCTTAACACCATGCCATTCAACACCAAACCAATCATTATTACACAATCCTGAATTGCCAATTTGGTCATTGACATGTGAACCACCATTGCATCTTCTCCATAACTCGAATTTGACCAACAATGAAATCATTCAAGAATTATCCCAATACGAAGACCAATCTGATAAATTCTACTCAAACCAAGAAACATGGCTTTTTCAAAACTTACCACCGATCCCTTTCTCAATAACTTCACATCCTTTCCATAGTCAACGAAAGTTACGTCAACCTGGTAGAGAATATACCTATGAATGGCCTTCCCATTTGGTGTTCTTTGAATCTTTGGAAAAGGAAATTCAACTGTATCTCAAGGGGAGCTTATATGAAGAATGTGCTAGGTTTAAGAATACTGAATGGCATTGGGATGATAGAAGGGCTGGAGATATCATCATTTGGTGTTTACCGCATTTTTACTGAGCTTTATGCTATAGTATGTGTTTAATACTATATATTAAGGAAAGACTGTCACGATAAAAATCAAAGATTTGCTATAACATTTTGTATACATGTGCTATTTTACGTGCTTGAACAGTGCTATGTGGTCAGCTAAAATTTACAACACTATAGGACACTCATCTTGTGCTTTCATAATTTTGTTACGATAGCACCCAACAAACTCAAAAGAAATCAATTTGGTTCCAAACTTATTCCAAATTGAGAATTTCAAAAGTTTGGAAGTTTCAATATTCGATGACTTGTTTCGGATCTTTTTTTAGTGCTATATATCCTCTATTATAGATTTATTATTATTATTATTATTATTATTAAGATCAACTAACTAAAGAATATTTTTTAATTAGTAAGCATGTATTAATACATTGATAATAGCTTTCCATTAAAATTTTTCATATAATAAAATTTCATAATTCCAGGAAATTCATTCAATCCAATCTGAGTGAAGTGCTAGCTATCGGAAATAGACTGAAATTAGTAATCTTAACATAAAATAGAACAACAACAATCCGAGATAGTTTAGTGGCTAGAATCTCCGTTTGTCGCATGGTGGACCGGGGTTCGATTCCCCGTCTCGGAGAAATATTTTTTTGCACTTTTTATGCCTGCTCATGTAATATGATTGTGTAGCAAAGAGGTCACTTGGTTGAAACATGTTGATATCTGCTTACTAGCTCCTTACTTTATCTCATATGTTTCCACTTAGCCGAGAAAAACCAATTCGATAAATCACAACTTTCAATTTTTTCTATTCTATTCTCTTATATTTAAGATATTTAGGATAGGACACTGAACCGAAAAAAAAAATTCTAACAAAAACAAAAGCAAGCACCAGAGAGGCTTGGTATGCGAAACGCATCCGAGTGTTGAGTTGGCAGAGTAAAATCTACCCCAGATAGAGACATCCGACGTTCAAACAATAAAAGCCACCCGTGAAATAAAATATAAAATAGGTATAACCAAATAATTTCATGGATCACAATTCGATCAATTAATGTCAAACAACACTAGCAAAACCAAGAATTAACCCGGAAATCATCAAATATACAGTGGTTTCTTTCAAGAAAACAGATGAAGAAGCGTTGTTTTTGTGATTAGAACCAGTGGAGGAAGCAGTCGAGGTGGAGCCAGAACTAGAGGCACTTTGATCGGAAGTATCAGAGAAGTTTGTTGTATCGGGAGTACCAGCATTACTGTTAGCATGAGTATAGTTTGCGGAAGTAGTCAACTCTTGATCACCTTCAAAGACAGAACCATCCCAGCAATAATTATCAAAACAACGTTGACATTCTTCTGGTTGTGTTTGGTTCAATGACTCCAAGGATCTTTGAATAATGGCACAAGAAACACACTTTTGCCAATCAGAGTCAATTGTTAGGTTGTATCTTGAAGAGACTTCGAACCCGTTCTGAATAATCTTGCGCTTCTCTTTATCACTGTACGTCATCTTGAAAGTAGAGGTATTGGACCAAGTCGTGTATGGAACGTTTGGAACATAAACGACTAATGGTGGAATACTTGATAAGCTGGTCAAATTGGAAGCATAGCACCCAAAGAAAGTTGGTCTAGTCGTTAAGTTGTTGGCAAGGAAGGTGTTTGTATCCGGAACATATGGGAAAGAAGCATCGGAGTTCATGATACCGAATTGGCGCTTGTATGTGGCAACGACAGAAGCACCATTTGGTAAGGAATCATTGGTATCGGCAGAGTTATCGAACGCAAAGATAACATCGACATTTCTTTCAGGTTGGATCAAAGGAGCAATAGGAATATTTTGCAAATCTTCCCCACCATCCACTAAATACAAGTACTGTGAATCAGTGACATTGGTTGAAATACCGAATTCAGACTTGTAGAATGGGTTTGGAGAGTAAATGGCAATATCGTCTTGGTCTTCGTCCAAGTCGGTCAAGTAATGATGTAGCAAATTCTTCAAAGTCGTACCAATAGAAGTGGAGTTCAACTGTAATAGAAATTGATTGAACAAAGAGGATGATGTACCCATAACAAAACCAGCGTTATCAAAACCTTGAACACAAACGCTACTGTCATCTGGTTGGCCATTGGTAACACGAGTACCAATGTATTCCAAATCAGTGAAGGCATGTACAGATTTATCCCAAGTACCCAATTCAAAAGCATTGAATTCAAAAATGGTGGAGTTTTCTGAAATAACCTTGGTTCCTGGAGCTCTTCCATCTGCAACAGAAATAGGAAATGGAACCGACCCATTTTGGAAAGCTTCACCCTCCTTGATAGTAGAAAAGGTCAATGGAGCAAACCCGTCGTGGTCCGAACCAAAGAATTGATAACTTAAAGCCCTGCCCCAAATATCGGTGATGGAAGTGTTGTAACCAGCGTCTTCCTTAGATTCGACAGCTTCATCAATAGAATGGAATCTTCCCAAAGTACTGAAAATGTTAATACCACCAGAGGAAAAGATCGAATGGTCTAAGTCCCAAATCCCTTCATCATTGTTGGCCAATTGGTCAATAGTAGACCAATTATTTAAAGCCATAGACCCAGTAAGCCAATTACCACCAGACAAACCGGCCAAATAAGTGGAAGATTGGAACAATCCACCTAAACCGTGTTCTGTGGCATTGACAGTACGGTCATCAAGAGCACTCAATTGACCCGCACCGTTCAACATGGCACGGTACCCACCACCAGAGAAGGCTAAACCGATAGTAACGTTTGATTCGATCTCGTCGAAGAAACCGCCAATGTCGAAATCAGCGATACTGGCACGTTCCAAGAACTCTTTTAAAGCTGGTTGTGTTTGTTCGTGTCTTTTGTCCAACCAGTCCGATTCTTCTTGGCTTAAACCTGTCGAATTACGAAGGAAATTGACATCTGTTGATGGACAACTGACGTTACCTGGAGCATAACCATTTGTTGGTGACCAAGCTGATGTGAATCCAGCAAGCTGTGAAAGTGCGAATGCTAGCACTAGTGTTTGTTCTGTTGTGAATTGCATGAAATGATAAAGATTAATTAAATTGACTAACCAGAATTCCCTAAACCACTATCTAAGAGACCCCTTGTTCTCATACAAAGTAATGATAAAACAAGATATCGCTTTAGTTTTGTTGTCCGGAGTATTGTTGAAGAACACACAGCCTGTTTTGGTGACAAGAAATTTTGGAGCGCGCGCAAAAGCAAGCGACCTGCAACTTGCATATTCATGTGTCAAGATTGCTTCTAAATCAAAATGTCCTGTGGAATGGAATGAACCTTGGATTTTTTTTTGAGATTGTACGACTACCTTATATATTCTGTATTTTCTGTAAACATAAGATAAGTATTTTTACTAAAGAGATACATTGTGTTTTTATACTTGTCTTTCAATGTTCTTTTGCGCGCCCTTCAATTCGGCCGGTTGCGCAAAGATGTTTCAACCGAACTCCCAACTGAGAATCTTTTATGAATAATATGCATCCACGGAATTCTATTGAATTCAAAACAAAATTCATCTAGTTCTTGTGCTTAAATTTAAACAGTTACGTTGAATTGTTTTATGATGATGGTTACTTTGTATTAACTGCAAGTTGTGTGAAGATCATCCGGATATTAGATCCCGAATCCCAATTGTTTAACCGAAGCAAAGCGTTCCACAAAGTTCACCATTATAGCTGAATTTGTATTTTTGGAACATGCAAAGACATGCATGCATGGTTGAAATTCTCTGAAATGTCTAGAGAGTCAAGAGTGAATTTCAAACCAAAAGTCTCCTGGAAATATCTTTTAGAAATCCACGGACCATCCAAAATCACACAATTTTAGATCTCAGATCAAAGCAAGAACATTTAAATTTTGGTAGATCCGTTTTTGTTTTAATAGCTCGAAAAGAAAAATCTTTTGAATTCCATCCACTGTATATTTTGGCCCGAGGTTTCTTTGAGTCATAGCTCCGTCCCGATTTTTGGAGAAGGAATCCGACCGATATCAAAGCTCTTGACACACACGCAAAAAAATCTTATAATAACTTTGTCAAAGTAACACAAGATATCATAATCCTTTTTTAAGAACATCAACTGTACAATGCACTCTCATCACAGTCATAGTGGCTCCTATGTCGCACATGCTTCAGACACGCTTGATATGATCACATCCAAGGCGATCTCTTTACAATTTGACACATTTTGCCTTACAGAGCACATGCCACGAATCGAAGACTCCAAATTCTTATACCCTGAAGAAATTGAATTAGACTATACTTTGAACACATTGTCTGAGAAATTCAATGCCTATTACCGTCATGCAAAGAAGATTCAGAAGGAATGTTGGCATAATGGCCATAGAACGAAATTCTTGGTCGGTATGGAGTTGGAAGGTATCAATGAAGGTCACATAAAATATGCAGTTGACTTGAAGTCCCAGTATGACTTAGACTTAGTTGTTGGATCGGTTCATTATGTCAATGAAATTCCAATTGATTTTGACAGAAAAATGTGGCTTGATGCTTTGGAATCCGCTGGTGGATCCGTTCGTCAATTGTACCTAACGTACTTTCAATTGCAATCACAAGTTCTCAAAGCCATAAATCCTGAAGTTGTGGGCCATTTTGATTTGATAAGATTATTAGCCCGTGAAGATGATATTGATGCAACTACCAAATTTCCCGTTACTCAGGTGGATATTAAAACTCAATGGCCTGAGGTCTGGGATCAAATTGTGGAGAATTTAGAATATGTCAAATCCTACGGTGGATTGATCGAATTGAATAGTTCTGCTATAAGGAAAGGCTGGGATTCTCCTTATCCACAAAGAGATATTGCAGAGGCTGTTATTGAGCACTGCGATGCTAGATTTTGTCTTTCTGATGATTCTCACTCTATCGCCCAAGTAGGTTTAAATTATGGGAAAGTTTTGAAATACGTTGAAGACATTGGGTTGAAAGGTGTTTACTATTTGGATAAAGATTTTGAAAGTGGAAAAGTTGAAACAAAGTTTGTTGAATTGAACGAAATCAAACATCACCCCATCTGGAAAAGCATTTAGACCAAGTCCTATTTAGAACACTTTAAATATAGATCTTTGCAATATAGAACAGGACCATTTCCCTACATCAGAATACTTGTTATTGAAATGATGATAACATATGGAATAACTTATAAAAAACAATAATATACAACCTTGCATTCAAAAAAAAACATTATCTCAAATCACTGGCACCACTGATAGATCTTCTAAACTGTTCCAAAGATTGACTAGATCTTGAGCTAGAGCTAGAACTTCTACGTCTCTGCATTCTTGCTTGCTTTGGGTCAACGTGGTTCTTACCATGTTTTCTAGCGATCAAGCCCAAAATATCAGTCAGGGAAACAACACCAATCAATTTACCAGCTCTACCATCGTGTTCATGGAGAATATTATCGGAACCAGAACCAGAAGATAAAGATGCAGCATTAGATGACGCAGACATGACAGAGCCAGAGTATGGTCTGACAACCCACAATCTATGAGCCCTTGTGGCAACTAATTTTGCAATGGTTCTGGCAAGGGAAGATGTTTCGTAAGTATGGAAAATTGGGAAGGAATCTTTACCTTCTTCAATACCTCTTAGGTTCAAAATAACACTGATGAAATGGAGACATGATTTGTGAAGCAATTGAGATTGAGATGATTTAGTAACGTGCTTGACATCTGTAACAGAGATATTACCTAATAAATTGAAATGAGAATCAACAATGGCAATGGAGCTAACTTTTTCAACGGCCATTTTAGTCAAAGCATTTATCAAAGGTTCGTCACCTTGAATGGAAACAACATTCTTTTCCCCTATGCTCAATTCAGCCAAGGTAGATTGAAAGAGTGGTTCCAAGGAAGGGAAACGACGTGCATTATCCCAGAAATATTTGATCAAACGACGTTGAGATAATATACCAGTGATGCGTGTGAAATCGGGATCAACGATAGCAATACGGTGAACACCAGTTCCTAAGATCTCTACCACAGATGAAAGGTGTTCTTGTTCTGATAATTTGTAAAATGGATTCTTTGGCACTAATTGGGTGACAAACTTGACTGGCACCTGTTCACCTCTCTTGGCCTTAGAGATTAAATGTTGGATTTCTTCTGGGTTTTTGTAGTAAGCATTCTTATCGAAATTTTGTTCAGTTATTTGTAACCTGCCGAGGATCAATAGCAAATATGCATTCAAGTCAGTGTAATCAAACGTCAAAGAATCAATGTTCGTCTTGCTGTTCAAATCATCAACAACTGGTAAAGAAGTTAAGTTGTGAGTTTCCAAAGTATTGAAGGCGTTTTCTACAGAAATACCAGATTCGATGAAGATCAACTTGGCAGATTCAACTAATTCAGAAAGTTTGATATCTTGCCAGTCCCTGATCTGATTTTGTGTGGCAGTGGTGCTAACAGAAGAAGTGGATGATTGAGATGGGTTTCTAGTCAAATGCACGCCTGCTTGGTTTTCATTGTTGTATGGAACATTGCCTAACCCATCATTGGCGTTCACAGATAGGTAGTCTTCTGTTAATGGAACAGTAGAAGGATTCAAAGATTCTAGAGGAGGCGGAGTGGATAAGAGTTCAACAATTGAGGAATGGCGAGATGGTGGGTGTGGGGATGCGGGACTCAATGGAGCACGGAAAGAGGTACCAGAAGGCTGTGGTGTGAATTTTGGTGGACTCATTCGTGATTTATTGATATATTGTGAAGATTCAGTTACTTATATTCTGTGATTTTTTTTTTCTGAATGATGTGGATCAAGTGGGAGTTTTGTTATTCAACTTGTTAAGGCCGGTCGTTTAGCGGTAAGAACGTGGGGCAAATAAAAGTATGAAAGGGGGCTAAAGGGCGGTTCCAAGAGTCCAAAGCGTCACAAAAAGTTGACCAATCAAAAACAACTTGGGAAGTGCAATTGGCAAAATCGTGGAAGTAACTGCCTTGTAGAACTAACGATGATTTCAACACGTTTCCTGTTCTCGCCTTTTTGTTTGTGCCCTGTTTTCATTGATTGTTTGTTTGCCTTTAAAATTTTTGTTTATTTTTGGAGGGCAACGTCGCTCCAACCCTGCAAATTATGAGGCCATGCGCGCGCTCCAAGAAACATCACAACATTTCGCCTCAGTTTGCAGGCCGTTTGTCCGCTATTTGTTTCGTTCCGGCGACATGGCGGGGCGCCCATGGGGTAGAAATTCGGGAGGTTCGGTTAATTATATGGGGTACACTGATTCTCCTGTCCATCCGATGATGATTGCGTTAACATTGATAATACACTAACTACATCTTGAAACATATAATTTTTAAGGACTTGGTGATTATGGTCGCTTATCTAGAAAGGAATAAGCAATACCCCCTAGCCTTCGTTTCAAAACAATGTTAGATAATAGTAGTATAATGAGCACAAACAAACAAATAAGCAAACCAAGAAATGATTGAACTGAGCCTCAGGACAAAAATTCCAAAATTCAAACACCTTTCAAAACTTGACGGATGATATTTATATTATCAACAGATAAAGGGAATGCAGAGATTTTACATCCACATAAAGTTCGCTTCAGTTTCAACAAAAAGTTCATTTACACTATACAATGCTGCCCTACGATAATACCACGTGATATACTTGCATCTTATTATGACGAACATCCGAATGCAGGTGAAGTCGGGGTAAGACATGCAAAGGATGAAAATCTTTACGAAGTAGGTTCTTGATCAAATACCAATCAGAATCTACTACTGTATTTAAAAAGATATAGTTGAGTAATAAGATTTACAAGATAGAAGATTAGCTTATTGATAGAGGAACAGTGAACGAGTTATCCAACAGTAATTCTAAATCCACAGACGTAGACCCTGGTTCTGGCTATCCAGAAACCACGTTTTCAAACAAATTTGTTACTCCAGTGCGAATTCAATATTGTAGTTCTATTACTAACTTGGGTTTAAGCAATATATACTGAATCTGATTCTACAGAAAAGTACTTTAAAAAAAATTCTTTGTCATACTTCAAAAAAACAATGATTTCGCCCAGGATCGAACTGGGGACGTTCTGCGTGTTAAGCAGATGCCATGACCAACTAGACCACGAAACCATTTTTCTTGATTTTGAAAAGTACTAAAAATGTATGATATTTTAAGGGAAGAACTGAACTATTTAATGAACATCAAATAGTTTGATAACAATGTCTTAGGTTCTACAAAACATTGTTGAAATTTCAATGGTGATGCTTTCAAGATAAAAAAATTAACAAATATAAACTTTTCTCATCCTCGGGTGCCTTTTTTCTCAGTTAACATATTTCTCATGTGCCGTGCAGTAATTAATATATCTTCGGGTAATTTTATATTTTCCTCGGCGGCATTTCTGGGATCATCTCTTTTATAGTAGTACTATATAGTTCGAATGTGTTTTTTTTTGTTATGTCGCAGAATAGCCCACCCCTCGGATTAAATTAATTTTTAATCACGCTCGGCTGGCTTTTTTCTTCAGTTGTATCTCCCTGCCACTGGGGTGAGAAAACTCGAATGCTTTCTGATGTTAGGACTTTCATCAATGCCACAGGACTTACATTAATTAGCATGAAGATTGTACATTTACAATCCACTTACTGGATATTTAGTTTCGACCAACTTTTTTTTTAATTAGTAATTTTTTTTCCTCGTATAATCATATATTAATACTTCAAAAATAGCTTTCCTATAAAATTTGCGTATAATAAAATTCCACAATTCCAGAAAATTCAGTTAAACTAATAATCGGACTTAAGATGGATGCTGTAAATAATCAAGATTGGATTAGGTTGTTGGTTGTATCTCTTGATTTGTAAATTTTTTTATCGATTTAAGATATGTTTTCAGAAAAACCCTCAAGATCTGTTGGTAAACAGAGCATATTTCGTTTTTAACAAAAGCGTAAATGGTTTAGTGGTAAAATTCAAAGTTGCCATCTTTGAGCCCCCGGTTCGATTCCGGGTTTACGCAATTTTTAAAAATTCGGAGGCTCAACACTGAACTTCTTCCTCCTCGAAAAGGCGTCTACGGTTGTAGATTTGTTCCCCCCTTTTTTGAGTGAAGTCAGTCGAGGTTGCCCATCCCTGTTACATTTAATACAAAATATAAGCACAATCATATTCAATAAACTAATATTGGAAAATAATCACTCTAGACAATAATAAATAAAATAAATAGATAAATATACATGGTGTCTCAGTATCTGTGATCATTAAATCAGATTTTTCTTCCTCTATAACCCCACCATGAATCCCAAACAGCACGCATTTTACCAGCACCTGGTTTGTTCTGATATTTCTTATTCAATACATCAAATTCTTGGTATTCCAATTTATTCAAATAGTTCTTAATACTCAAACCGCCCATGAATGGCACGTAGAGACAATCAGGGATACCAGCTTTCCATTTCGATTTATTGTTTAAAATGAGACGATTGGATGTTTTACCAGTGACGACAACAATATCTTTCTGTAATTGTTGAAGTTTGTTTACAGCTGTCAAGTGGTGATCATTGGCTTTGGTGCTTAGTTCAAAGATAACATCTTTCATTTTCTCTTTTAGTTTATTTTCAGAAGCATGGTCATTAGAAGAGTCTGTATTTTGGAAATGGCGAAGCAAGGCTTCTTCTGAAATTTGATGCTGAGCTAGAATGGCGGTTGGGATTTGAATTTGGTTGGAATGTGTAGCATGAAACGAGACGGTCAAGATCAGATTCAACACGGATTGTGCTTGGCCTAGATGTGCTGGAATTTCAGTTATTAATAACTGTGATTCTTCCGAAAGTTCTGCAACAAGCTCAAGAGTTGAGGGAGAAATATTTTGTGAGAGAAGGAGATTTTGAACCAAGTAATTGAACTGTGAAAAATACCCTTCACCAAATTCACAGATACGATCAATACTATCAAACTGGGGTTTGGCCAACATATATTTCTTGGTATTGAAAATTGTTTCGAAACGTTGTAAGTCCAAGTTGAGTCCTTGATCTAAAGCATCCCTTAAGACAACACCAATAGGATCTTTGACTTCCTTTCCTTCTTTGAAAACATCAACTATCGTACCCTGTAACGTACTTAATTTGAACTCATTACTACCGAACCCCAATTGATTCCGAACGACATCACTTCCTCCTGATCCATAAATTTTAGATAACTGAATATTGAATGCTTTAATAGCAGTAAATGCAGGTCTCAATGGCTCAGGAACATATGCTGCCAAAATGTAGGAAGTGTAATCGTGTTGCTTGAGCTGGTTTAGACAATGCTGTTGTGAGGCTAATAGTTTTGCTGATGGCGTGCGAATATGGTTTAAATGGGTTACTAGACTCATTGATTGTAACGGATAGTTGGTGTGTGTCTTGAAGTGCTGGTTCGGTTTATTGATATTTTATATTCATGTGGAGTTGTGGGGGGTTGGGGTTGGTTATCTTTCAAATCTGGCACTACTCCACAATCTGGTCTGAGTCGCGGTGTTAGGGGCACACCTCCATGAGTTTGGGTACTTTATAATAACGAATTACAAAATATGACGAAAGAGATCAGGAGTGATACTAAGAAGTTTGCTAAGTTTACTTTCTATATTTTTTTTTTCGAGATACTATAACAAGCTATTTTTATTTTCAAATCGTCTCATGGAGATCGATCCTCAATTTTTTAGTGAATGTTACATCACGTGATTAGTACAAACTGATCTAGAAAAATTCCCTGCCGCCAAAAAGTCCTGCACCATCTCAAAGAATCAAAGATGCGAATTCCACGAAACTATCCATCACTAATTGCATCCCAAACCTCAGTAGCCCTTACCAGGAATCCAATCACTCATGATGAAGATTGAAGCTGCCCGTCCCAAAGTCTTTTTAGATATCGCTATTTCCAACAAACCAATTGGTCGTATCGTCCTTGAACTATACACCGACAAAGCTCCAAAAACCTGTGAAAACTTCCTTCATCTATGTAAAGGTGACAAAACCAACCGCGATGGTAAAGTTCTGGGTTTCAAAGGCAACCGATTCCATAGAGTCATCAAGAATTTCATGATCCAAGCTGGTGACATCACATTTGCCAATGAGAAATTCGACGAAGAACAAGTTGGCCGTGGTGGTGAATCTATCTATGGCGATAAGTTTGAAGATGAGAATCTAGAAGAGTCCACTTTTGGAACGATACATAACGTAGCAATGGCTAACTCTGGTCCAAATACCAATGGCTCGCAATTCTTCATCAACACTTATCCTTCTCCACACCTGAATGGTAAACATACTGTTTTCGGTAAGGTTTTGCATGGCAAGTCTGTGGTACGCTCAGTGGAAACGATGGCTGTTAATGATAAGAGTAATCCATTAGAACCTGTCCAAATCACAGATTGTGGTGAATGGAACGAAGAACTAGGCCAAGCTGTATACAATGCCTGTGACGAACCAACGACAGCTGGGGATATCTACGAAGAATATCCAGATGACGATGAGCATTTCGATAAGGACAACACGATTGAGGCATATGAAGCAGTTTTGAAGATCAAAGATTCTGGTGCTGTTTTCTTCAAAGCCAAAGATTTCCAAAAAGCTTGGTTCAAGTACGTTAAGACACTAAGATATATCAATGAATTCATTCCAGATTATGATTCACAACCGGAATACGAACCTAAGTTCCAAGACTTGAAGATTAAGACATATTCCAATTTATCATTAGTCGCCTATCAGCTCAGTGATTTCCAACAAGCCCTCACTTATGCCACATACTTATTAGAATCGGAAAAACTGAATGTTAAGGACAAGGCCAAGGGCCATTACAGGCGTGCCGTAGCATTACAGGGTATGAAGAAAAACGATGAAGCTTGGATTGACTTCAAGGAATGTCAGAAATTGAATCCAGATGACAAGGCCGTCCCTGCGAAGATTGAGCTAGTGGAAAAATTGATCGGAGAAACCAAGGAAAAGCAGAAGAAACAGTATGCCAAATTCTTTGGCTAATATTAATCAGAAAGTATATATATCTCCAAGAATATCTACATTGGACATTGGCGTGTTGAATTTACAAATTACATAAAACCGACTTGTGTTCTTATATTACAAAAGATTAGTTTCTAATGTAGTCGCTCTATACGAAAATAAATATTAAATAATTAGCAACAATAAATAACCCTTTGATCGATATCTTGCCCCTCTATGTACAAAATCTAGTAAGATCTCAACCAAAATAACAACAAACCTTGCTGGCGAACATTAATCAAGCACTTAAAACTCATGTTCTTCTACTTCATTTGCAAGATATCCTCTCAGGACTTCCAAGGTCAACAATGCCAAAGTAGTAGCTGGTATTGTCCCTAAAGCATGTCTCTTGAAACCTTTATAACCCCACTCTCGCCATGTCAATTTGGATTTTGTTCGTAGGTATGCAATATAGTCAAATGTATTCATGTATGTGTTATAGTAGAGATTGAAAACCTTGGTGTGTTGACCAGACTTTAAATCTCTGTGATTGAAGATATCCAGGGCTTCCAAACGAGAGTAGTGGATTCTTTGAAGTTTAGAGAGTGGGTATTGGATGACTTGAAGAGTCAAGGAAGCCAATATACCAGCAGTGAAAATAAATGATGTCTTGAGTATTCTAAATTTATGTGTTTCCGTGAATTGCTGGTAGTATTCTTCCTTTGGTTCCTTGAGATCGTGAAACAGACGATTGTGATAATAACGAAAAGAAACATAGGCATCTCTGGCATTGTGAAACCATTGATTCTTCACGGTTTCAAAGATACAGAAATAAAAGGCAAAGCCCAAACTTTCCTTCACCAAACTGAAACCGTACCCAGCAAAGACACCTTGGATTCCAATCTCATGTAATTTCTTCGCTGCAAAAGTCCAGAGATTAGTGTACTTCCCGCTAAGAATCTCACTGGCAGAAGATCTGGCATATATGGCATCGATAGGTGCAGCAGTCAATGACTGAGCTACACCAGCGATAAAGCCGGCACGAAAAGTATCACCTGGAGTTGGGTTCTCCAAGAAATTTTTTGTCTTTGAAGAGCTCAAGACTTGCAACATAGAAAGATACGTCGTATAGAGAACCATTCCTGTGGCAGAATTAGCAATCAACGGTGGTAAGACTCTCTCAGGAATAAACTTCCACCCATACCGTCTCACAGCCGTTGCCAAAGTAGCAATAGAAGAGTCACGAAAGAAGGTCCATTGTGCTGTAGGACGTCCTTGCAATGACCCATGAACATAAAGCCGCGTCAAAGCCATGTAATCGACTCTTTGTGGACGGAACAACTTCATTGGAGTACGAAGATAAAGATTGGTCAACTGATAAATTACAGCACGAGTACCTGCTGTACTTATACCAACATATTGTGTGTTTTTATTCGTAAGTTCATGATTCGTAGTTGTGGCGGCGGTGTGTGTTATATCATCCGTATTTGGTGATCCGATGGGAACATTGTACATTCTTATAGCATGTAAAGCGAGGATTGTATTGGAGGAACAATGCTTATAAGAATGGAATGAAGGGCAGTTATCAATGAGAATTGGCCTTACTCAATCTAAGTGAGAAATTTAATGACGTAGCGAGGTTCTATGAATTGTTGGGATACAGCCAGATTTTTTTCACGTGCGCTAGGATCTATTGGGGGCGAGATTTGTAAAAAAAAAAACCAAAAAACTGGGGTCGTGGGATTTCTAAACTTTGCGGGCAAGCGTCAAAAGTTCCAGGAATATGCAGACTAAGGCACACAGTTTGTCCCACAAATTCTCCATCTGAATTGTATCACCAGTAACCACCAATCGGAAGAAACTTCAAAGCTGTGAACACTTATTGCTCTATGACAGTCTATCTTTAATACCACTACAGGATTTATTTATATCCATGATTACAAAATTTATACCATTGATTCATGACCTTTTCTATTTAAAAGCGAACTGACCCAAGGGAGAAGCAGTTCTTCCAGGATGAAATTTTTTCCCTCTCATTACGGAGATAGTTTCTAACAATTGTCTTTTTTTCTCGAAAATGCCTTCCATTAGTACAAAAGATGCGCCAAAGGTTTTTTCACTACTCGAGAATTTGTAGTTCGATGATACTTCTTTATGAAGATCACCGGTTTCAAATCCCATTGCAAACTATGAACTGATCGTCATTTGATAGTCTAGCACATTGCACAAGTTACCGTGATGTTAAAGGATTCAATCTCAAAACTTATAGTATATATTACCTCGTGATTCGAAATGGAATTCCCATCATTATATTGTTAAGGAGTTGAATCAAAGAACTAACAAAGAATGAATCACGATAAAGTAGATGTAATTTGTGGGAACAAGGTGAAGTTCTTTTCTGTTGATTTGGTCATCAAACTGATGACTTGTAAAGAAATAATGGATCTTTAGAACTTCATATATACCTGCGCTTTTCTGTTGGAAATGATATTTTTGAAACAAGTCATTGGACAGTGATAATAAATGAATTGGTGGTTCAATCGGATATTTGAGTGAAAGGTCATTGTATGTTCACGTTTGCAACAAAACCTGGGAATATAAGGGGGTTAGCTGGGGGACTCTTTCTTTCTTGAACCCCCAAGTATGTTTTGTGATTCCGCGTTGTTTATCTGTACGCTTTAGCTTGCTATCTATTTGAACCAGTTCATCATTTTCAATGTTCTCGTTAATATACAGCTCATTAGATCCCGTAGCTCTATAGAATTTTAAAACAGTAAAGCAATGTCACGGTTTAATCTTATATGACAAGCGATCTAAAAGCTATCTTATTATCGCTGCATGGTTAATTCCAGCAAATTTCATATCATTAAAAAAGATTTCATACATCATTATTATTATAAGTTCCTAAACAGATATATTTCTCTGTCAGTTTTTCTATGTACAAGTTTGAATCGAAGAAAGGCTCTAGGAATCTCTGTGTTCCATTGTGTGTCGCATATGTGATTAGTTCTTGGAATCTGGTAAGAAGTGTGGATCTTCTTCGTTGTTAATCTTAGGTTTGTTTGGAGCATCTTTAGCATGGTGACCGATTAAACTCTTCAACTTTTCTGGAATTTCATCAAAGACTAAATCATCTGTACTTTGGGAAACTGATTCGCCCTTAGACGCCAAGATGTCTTGGATTGTAATTCTATCATCGGAGAAGATTTGTTGGTTATGTTAATAACGGGAAAAAATAGTAATTGAAACAAGAAATTCGACTTACTTTCAAGTGATCTGCAATTAAATGTCTGTTCTTACAACCAGGACAGGTCACTAACACAGTACCGGAGGTGTAAGCTTGCTTTGACATGACATGACTTGATCTGGTATCACACTTTTTACATTTAAACGCAATCATAAGCTGAGGCTTATCAACCTTGATTTGACCTATAGTTTGGCCTTTATTTTCAGCTGTAGAGTTGAATCTTTTTGATATCAATTGGTTATTGAATGTGAAGGTATTGTATCTGAAGGCGGTTGGCGTGCTGGCCGACGAGACCACTGGAAAGATCGATTTTCTAGAGAGAAGACTTAATTCTCTTGAAACAAATCTGGAAAGCATAGTAATTGTTAAGAGTAATCAATGTGAATAAAAGTATAATTTACCACTGAAAGTGGACTAGGAGAAGACATTCTGTCGCTAATTCATCAAAATCCGCTTGGTTTTTCCTTTGCTTAGAATTTACACGTAAAGACTTGGCAGTAGACATCAATGAAAGAATATTCTTGAACAATCGATCTGGTCATCGCAATCACTTTCCAATTAACTGTGCTCACTTCATAGATTTTAAATATCTCAGAAAAACGTAAATTCAATTTGAGTTTCATATTAACAAAATTTTACCAAAAAAAAGATCAAAGTTAAAAACAAAAAAAGATTCAATTTTGAGAAAAAATGATTTCGCCCAGGATCGAACTGGGGACGTTCTGCGTGTTAAGCAGATGCCATGACCAACTAGACCACGAAACCAACTGTTGACATCTACGTAAGATAGAATATGAATCATAGTTAGACCAACTCTGCTATAAGCATCATATCATAACTATCATGTGATAAGCATCGTATGATATAAGCATAAGCATAGTCTGACTTAAGAAACGACTAAGCTGAAAGGTTTTCAGGACTATTTAAGAAGAAACGAGACCAGATTCCTGTTAACACATATATAGAAGATATGGTTTAGGAATCATCTAATTCACGGAGAAATAATCTTACAATAAGTTCAACGTAAGTTATACTAACAGGTTCACCTAAGTCGTACATTCACAATTGGTAGCGCCTCGCAAGTTAGAACATCAGAGTACAGAAGAGTCCAGAATATTACAAAATGGAACAGAACGATGCACATAGGCTAATGCAGTGGTTGCTCTCGGGTCAGGTAAACGTTGGTGATGTGGTCAGAGCGTTGTTTTATCTAGAAAAGAAGAAACCAAAGAAGCCAATGGTGGTTTTGAGAAAACCATATGGAGGGAGCACTAACCAGAGCGTTATCGATGCATTCTTGGGACAGTTGCAGTTGGAATTAGATTACTACGAGATCCAGGAGGAAAGGGATAAGGTAATTACGTTTGGACGAAACGTAACTGGTACAGTCAGTAATTGGTTTGGGAACATTGTGGGAGAAAAATACGATAAAGTCACTTATGACGAATTGATCAAGAAGTTTAAGCAACGTTATTACCCAGTTAATGCCACAGAAGATGCGGTTTATGAGTTTGAAGCGCTTAGACAACAAGGAACAAGACGACGCTTTCGAAGCACTTAGAACGCATTGACCACTGCCCCAGTGCTTATCACGCCAATATCTTCCCCCGGTTATACATTCGTTGTTATGACAGATGCGTGTGGTACAGCATTAGGTTATACGCTAGAACAGCTAGATCCAGGAGGTGTCAAGTTAGGTGTTGTTGCCTATGGTAGTACGAAACTACATGGAGCTGAGTCAAACTATCCGACGAGAGAACAGGAGTTCATGGCAATCATTAAAGTACTGAAGGAGTGGAGAGGGGCTTTGCTTCACCAACGCTTTATTATCCAAACTGATCACCATAGTTTAATATATCTGCAACACCAGAAACAGCTGAACACAGGAAGGTTAATAAGATGGATGGATTTCCTTGCCGAGTTTGATTTTATTATTAAACATATTCCAGGCAAAGCGAATTCTGCTGCAGATGCATTGTCAAGACGTGATGATACATCTGATGAAATTCAAGAAATTAACGCCGTTGTATCGACCGAATATGTTCAACAGATCAGCGAAACGCTGAAAGAAGACATTCTACAAGGTTATGAGAAAGACATAGAATTTAGTCAAATTTACGGGATCCTCAAGTTAGAAGGAGGAGAGGAAGAGATTGAGATTCCAAAGGGAATCAATCACTACATTAAGCATTTCAAAATCGAGAATGGATTTTTGTTATTTAATGCAATACTCACAGACGATGAGTTATGGAGAATTTGTGTTCCTCAGGGAATTCAACAGAAACTGATCGCAAATGTACACGAGTCAGTCGTGGGAAATCATTTCGGTTATTTGAGATGTTATGAAGTATTAAACAGACAGT